>JAJMCO010000176.1:0-26141 GCA_030573015.1 Metschnikowia peoriensis | reverse complement strand
AAGGAACTTGAATTGGTTCATTCACGGCAAAGCAAGTTCTCTAACCGCCTTGAGCGGCTCATTTATGAAGCTCAATGGTACTCATCTATGGCCGAGGAATCTGCACGCGGAGGACGTAGTAGACGAAGGGCACGTGGTGATGTTGAATTTAGTGAGTTGCGTGAGGAGGCGCTCAAACCAAAAGCACCAAAAAAGGCAGAACCCGAAGTTTTGGACGAAGAGGCTCTAGAAAAGGAACGTCTCAAAAAAATCATCACAGATAAGCGTAAAGAAACACGGAGAAAAAATTTAGAGGAAAAGGAAATGAAGCGCTTAGCCCGCAAAAATCCTCTTCCTCGCACCCGCTCGAGAGCCACCAGAAACAGAGGCGGGGAAAAGGTCAAAATCGAACAACTCATTGAGGAAGCAGAGTGGTTTCAAAGTATCAGTGGTGACGGTACTACTGTTCTGGAGGGTGCAAAGAGAAAGAGAACTCCACCATTGTATTTGGTGCCTGAATTCAAGGATCGGCAAAAGTTGAAAACCGCTCAAAAACATTTAATGGAGCAAAAGCGCATTTCTCGTAAGAACGAGCCTTCTAGGCTTATGTCTGAAACTCCAGTGACCGAAGACAGTGACGGAGAAAAAGAATTGATGGAGTCGTTTAAAAATGTCATGGAGAATGACGATCTGTCAGACGTAGAGGAGATTAGTCCTTATGATCCGACAGATATCAATCATGACACGTGTGTTAAGTTCGAAGACAGATACCTTTTTAATGAGGCCATTTCCTCCCGTATCCTCTTTCCTTCAAGGATCGATTTTAGCTCGGATGTGCTGGTCATTCTCCAGCCAGGTGATCGGGTTCCAATCAATAACACATTAGCGGCAAATGTTATACGTGAACATGACAGGAGTTACAAGTCCCTCCCGGACTCCTTCCCACCTTTTCAAATCAAAAATTCCGATGGAGAAATGGTTGTCAATCCGAGAAATATTATTCACATACGCTATCTTCTCTACCCGCAACATACTGAGCAGTATATTTTGGCAGAACCAAAAAGCAACGAGTTGGATCCCATTAGGGAAATTATCAAAGTGTTTCAAATTCACTACGGTTTATTCTTCTCCTACTCAGAGAAGTTGAGAAAGATTATTTACAACGACTTTTGTCAGAGCTTGACCCTGGCAGTTGAAAAGGATAATTTTCTGGACTTCATGTATGTCATCGATAAGTGGAATGCTTTGATGTTGGAGCTCTCGCCCTACCCCATTGAAATTGATCCTAAAATTGATATCAACGAGAGCTTGCGTGTCTATTTACCTGAAACCTACTCCTTCTGCCATGACATCAAGGACTCTAAACTACAAACGTTTTACATGGACGTCCTTAATGCGGGTGAGGAGGCTCGTAGGCACAAGAAGCAATCCCCTGCCAAAACGCAAACGCCGCCAAGAAAGATGAGTTTGACTTTGAAATCCCCAGTGATTGGAGGCTACCAAACACATTTGCCCGAAGTGTTTGTCTCCCGGTATCGGCATATGAGGCCCATGGCCTATTCAGTTGCGTTCATTGACCTGTTAGCCCACAAAACTGATATTTCTAGATACTGCTCGCATCAATTGCTCATGAGAGCATACACAAGAATTGTGTCCCCAAACTCAAAGAAGCTTCGGTCGTACAAAGCATTTTCCGCTGAAGTGTATGGTGAACTTCTTCCGTCATTTATAAGTGAGGTTTTGACTAAAATTGACTACAAACCACACAAAAAATTTTATGATTTAGGTTGCGGAGTTGGTAACACCACGTTACAAGCAGCCCTAGAGTTTGGAGCTGAAAAGAGCGGTGGTTGTGAGATTATGGACCATGCCTCACTGCTCACACGGCTTCAAGAAGTATTTATGCAAAAACAAATCAGTCTTTTCGGATTGAAGACAATGAACCTTTCTTTTGCGTTGGATCAAAGTTTTGTGCAAAATGAAGCTGTTAGAAAAGAGTGCATTGAATCCGATGTGGTTCTTGTGAACAATTATCTCTTCGACTTCGAGTTGAACGACCATGTTGGTAAATTATTGTATGGGATGAAACCTGGATCCAAAATCATAAGCCTCAAGAATTTTATCCAACCAAGATATAAGTCGAGTGGAGAGGAAACTATTTTTGACTATCTTGAGGTCGAGAGGTTCGAAATGAGTGACTATTGTTCTGTTAGTTGGACTGCTAATAAGGTCCCATATTACATTTCGACAGTGCAGCTGGAAATCTTGAAAGAGTTTCAACCCTGATTTTGCCTACGTCGGAAGAAACTTTCTTTTATGCGAATTAATTACATAACGTTAGATTAAGTATATGAAAAGACATTAGCATTCAGTTTTTTAGTATGTCGATCTACTTAATGAAGGTCAGATCAAATGTCGCATTATTGAGTTTTCACCCTCTTTTTCAATGGTTCGCCATCTTCAATTCCCGAAGCCTCACCCTGTGGGGCCCCATTTGGAATCGGAGTGTTCTCTTTAGTGCTGCTGGGTTCAACAGATCCTGAACGAAGAGCATTAGCACCTTTGCCTCTCTTCCGCGCCGCAGGCCCCTCGCTTTCTCTAGCAAGTGAAAGCAACAATGTACTTATGCGTCGGTTGAGTTCTTGTGGCGTTCTTGAGGCAATGTACCAATCAAACTTGAAAAGCTCGCTTTGCATGATCTCTTGCTTGATTTTCTCACCCAATCTATCGGTGAAAATACCATATCGGTAGACACAGCACAAAATGAAACGATCCTCTAATTTTGAAAACACTCTTTTCGAGTTATTGGGTGGGTACTGAATTTTAAGATCTTCGAGCGGATCCTCCAGCTCCTCGATTTTGATGGCAAGTAGTTTTTGCTGGTGAATAAGCTTGGCGATTTTTCTCTCACTGGCTTCGATTTGAGCAACGTATTTTTCATGGCCCTCGATTTCGTGGTTCAGTTCCCAGAACTTCTTCGTGTATCGCTCAACCTCTTCCACATCTCTGCCAAGGGTCTCTGCCACTTGTTTACATGAATTTCTACCGTACTTCGCGCACGCGTGAATGTAATTTGTGAAGTCTCTTCTCGACCAGGTGGAGAAGCTCTCTTGCAAAAGCTTTTCCTTAAGCTCCTGCTCCTCTTCTGTTAAGGGAGTGGCTTGTTCGATTTTCCGTTGCTCCTCCTTGAGGCGAACGTCTCTTGGTACATCCTCTCTTTCATCAGAAGAATTCAAGAAATCCTCATCACTATCACCAAAGTCATCTAAAGAGTAAGCGTAGCCGACGGCCTTCTTGTATGCGAGTTGTTCTCGTTTCAAAAGATCGACCAATTCTTTGGAAAAAAACTGATGATCTTGAGGATGGTAGATCTTCGGTTGTTTGACTTTGACCGGTGGCTGACCCTTAGGTTGGGTTATGGGCGTCTTCAACATATCCTTATAATAGTTGTCGACAGAATATGTCTGTTCCTTACGTTCTCTCTTTGTAGGGTGGATCCAGGTAAGGCCTAATTTTTGGTTGGGCTTCTTAGCAAAGTTTTCACCATTCCATTCGTAAACAGAGTTGTCGGACGTGAAGTTTTGCAAGTCGTCAAGGCCAAGCTTATTAAACTTTGCATTAAGAGTGGCGGTCTTTTCTCTGCCCTTGGCAAGAATAGCATCGATGTCATCATCAAGCATGGAAGAGGTGTTTTGCTGCTCAAATACTGCTTTGGCACCATGCTGAATCATGCCCAATAAGTCGTCGTTGTTGTTACCAATACTTGCTGTGGACTGTCTTCCCTGTTGAATCACCAACTGGTCCAAGCGCAACTTCTGCGCAGCACGATCAAGCACCTTTTCCTCAATGGCATTTTCCGTGACAAATCTAAAGACTTGCACCTGTTTTTTCTGGCCGATTCTGTGCGCCCGGTCCATCGCCTGCAAGTCTGCTTGTGGATTCCAGTCTGAATCATAAAGAATGACGATATCCGCCGAAGTCAAGTTAATTCCTAAACCACCGGCTCTTGTTGTAAGAAGAAAAATGAACTTGCTGGACTCTGGATCGTTATAGTCGTCAATGGCTTGAATTCTATCCTCATGGGCGGTCGATCCATCAATACGACAATACTCGTACTCGCGGAAGAAACAGTAATCTTCAAGTATATCAAGCAACCGCGACATTTGCGAGAAAATCAAAACACGCGAGCCCGTACTCTTAAACTTCTTAAGCATTTTGTCAAGAATAATCATTTTACCGGCATTGAACACCAAATGTTCATCTGTAGTGAATGGTGGACCAGGCTCAGCACCATCAAAAAGGTATGGATGGTTACAGCATTTACGCAATTGCATGACAATGTTGAGCAAGCGGGTTTTGCCCTCTCTTTTCCCAACAACTCCATTCACGGCGTCGATATCCTTCTCCAACAATTTCTTGTACCAATCACGCTGCATATCAGTCATGCCAATATACACATTAGTCTCGATTTTAGGGAGCAATGAAGTCTCAACATCTGACTTCACTCTTCTTAAGAGAAATGGCGAGAGCACTTTATGAAGCTGCTGAACCACCAGATCCTGGTCCAGCTCTTGGCCCAGTGGCTCCAGGTCCTGATTCTTTGTCTGGCTATCAAACCATTGGTCGAAAACCTCTGAGTCTCCAAACACATCGGGAAGCAAAAAGTTTAAAAGCGCCCAAAGTTCGTGCAAATTGTTCTGCAATGGAGTACCGGTGATCAAAAGCCGGTTTTTCGAGTAAAACAACCGGATGATTTGTGAAAGCAGCGAGTCCTCGTTCTTGATCCGGTGTGCTTCATCCACAATAATATACTGCCAGCGGAACTTCTTGAGCTGGGCCTTTTCACGGATCACCATCTCAAACGACGTGATAAGCACGTCGAAATCCGCGGTGAGAAGCCGGTTGCGTATCACTTCGCCACGCGTTTCCTTATCGCCTTGCAAAACTACAACATTCACGTCGGGGGTCCATTTCTGGAACTCCCGATGCCAATTGTTGAGCGTCGATTTCGGCACAATGACAATAAACGGGCCGTCAACTTTTTTGATGTAACGCAAGTACCCGAGGAACGCAATCGTCTGGAGCGTCTTTCCGAGTCCCATTTCGTCGGCCAAGATTCCCGAAAGCCGGTTTTCGTAGAGCAGAATGAGCCAGTTGAGACCCTGGATCTGGTATTCACGCAACTCGCCTCCTTTGATAAATTGCGGCAGTTCTGTGAGCACCGTACGCTGCTGTTCGGCGTCACCCATGTGTTGTTCGCCTTCAAGAAGCTCGGCGTCTTCTTCCTTCTCTGTTTTACGGCGGCCACGCAGTGATTTCTGCAGTTTTTTGCCACTGCCCTGCGTGAAATTGCGCTCGGCATCGATCTGCCGAATAATCTTCTTGAACCGGGCGTCCTTTGACATGTTGATGTCGATGAAATGACGGAACAAGTCCGTGAGTCCCAAGAGATACTTGAACCGCACTGTTGAGTCGTCTACATCGTTTTCGCGTGCGGTTTTCGGGTCACTGGGCAAGAGGAACCGCCGGAGCCTTTCCTGGTCGATTTTGGCTTCGTCAATGTGAGTTTGTGGCGGGCTGGGAGGCGCCAGATCCAGCGCTTCTGAATCACTGGCCTCGGTTTTAGCAGGTTTGCGCGGCATTCTATACTTTAGTTAAGTCTCTTTATTAAAGTTGGTGGTTTTTTTATTTTGTCTTTTTTTTTTGATAAAAAAGATACGATGTTTTGTATTGTTCTCTTCAATTTGTAGGTAAGCGCCCTGCAAGTAAATGATTGTGTTGGAGGGAGCGAAAAGAAAATCAAAAAAAAAGGTTGGTTTGTTGTGAAAAGGTGTATACTTTTTTTTTTACTATGTTTTTTTTTTTTTTTTTTATTTTTTTCTCTTTGGCCCTGGCTACAGTATTATACAAATTGTACAGTATGCCCTCTGCGTTGATTTCTAGCCCAACGCGCGGTGGAGCCTGAGCGATGCTGCTTATCGAGCAAAACAGCGGAAACAGCGGAAACAGGAGGGCCTCGTGCAGGCCCACCACCCACTCTCGGCATGATTATATAGAGCTCTCTGTTTTTTTAGATGAGTCTGATTTTTTGCATTTGGCTGATTTCTTAGAAAATATATATAATTTCATAAATTTAAGTGCTACTTAACTGATAGTTTTCTGAATGTAGTATTTATTTTCTTTTCGCAAGGAGTGTGACTTGTTGTGTAGGTGGATCTTAATTGGTCTGCACGTTTGTAGTGGCGTAGGAAGAATTGAGATCTGCGACAAAATTGTGCATTGCTAATTTTATTTTGCTACGCTTGGATTAATTGTTAAATGGATGTAACTTGGTCATAAATTGATGTGATGACTTTTTTTCTTCCTTTTTTTCAAAACCTCTCTTTTGTTTTATTTCACTTTTATGCACCTCTTAGTGTTATAAAAATAGTAACTAACTTTATAGAACGTACTGCTTTTATCGCAGGATGCCGGCTTGAAGGAAGTGTTCACATCTAATTGGCCGGGTCGTGATCGTCCTGCTCCCCTCGACTTTAATATGGATTGAAAAAAAAAGAAATCGGGTAAAATTTCGTTCTTTTCTTTTTTCTTTTATGTTTTCTTTCTTTGCTTTGTACCAGAATCGTCGCAAAATATAAAAAGATCACACTTGTGCTGGCCAACTATTGTTACCAGGTAATTTTACCACACCTTGCTATTTAATCCACCCCAAAGTAGATATCTTTTCACCTTTCCTACTACACCAGATTCGTCATTCTTTATCCTTTTATTATCCTACTTGAATTACTTAAATATGATGCAAGTCTATAAATAGCTACCTCTGTGTATTTAAGAAGATAAGATCGTAAACGTACTTTGCTCGATCAATTTCAATCCCAGCTCTTTTCTAGAAAAGGTTCCGCAACGTTAGCCGTGTTTTCAAAAATGAGGAATATTCTCAAAAAAACAGTCCAGAACTGAGTTTTCAACATCAACAAACATCATTTCCATCAATCAAGCCCCAATTGATCGGATCTCTTCCTTGCGTTTTGAGCCATGCATTACATTCAGAAAACTGCTTCAGATCAAAGAAGCCTCGGTAAGCAGAGAGCGGCGATGGGTGCACAGATCTAAGTACCAAGAAAAACACGTCAGTTTTTTTCAAATGTATGGAAAACTTGTCAACTCGTTTATGCGCAGGCAAACCCCAGGCCATGATAGCAAAGCCATGTTTATTTACATCACGAGCGTATAAAATGGCCGTTTCAATCACTTTTTCGGTGAATTGTTCCCAGCCTTTACCAGCATGACTATTTGCTTTATGAGCCTCCACCGTAAGACACGCGTTTAACATGAGCACCCCTCTTTTGGCCCATTTAGTGAGATTTCCTCCACCTGGCTTCCCCTCTTTTGCTAGCTTTTTATGGTCCGGCACTATAAACTCCGGGAAGTTGATCTGTAAACATTTGTAAATGTTTACTAGAGAAGGTGGTGGCTTTGTTGGTTCTAAAACCAGAAACGCTAGGCCGTGAGCCTGATTATGGTTATGATAAGGGTCTTGGCCCAAGATAAGGCACTTGATATCGGGAAGTGGTGTATAATGTGACCACGAGTAAATATCTTTTGCTGGCGGAAATACTGTTTTCCCCTTTTGGTCTCGAAGAAATCGTTTTAGATTGAGGAAATATGGTTTCGTGAGCTCTTTATGCAAAAACACTAGCCATGTGATGTGGAGTGTATCAATTTCAAGTCTGAGAAGCTCAGTTTCTTCTTCAGAAAGACCCGCTACCCATTGATCTTTATTGAATCCATGATTTGAGCAGAATTGATTGTACTCAATATCGGTGGAAGCAGTATTTTCCTGAATCTTTATGGCTTGGTTGGTTTCGCTGGAATTTGAATCAATATGAAAAGATTTGTTTCCTTCATCTGATCCCTCAGCTGAAGTTTCGGGACCATTTTCGAGACTTTCAACTTTGTTTTCTTTAATTGGGATTGCATCTTTGTTTAACGCATTTGCAACTTTACCATCCAGCGAGTTCAGTGATGCTTGCGAGGATTTGACTGGGGCGAAAAAATCGGTAATCAGCCTCAGCTTCTTTTCTCCAGAATCCACCGAATTGGGCAGTTTTCGTTTAACTTGGGCCATCAATGAAGTTCAAAATTATAGATTTAATTGTTTATGCATTTGAGGCCAATTTTTTTTTTCCACCAGACGCGTGTCGCGCGTTGGTGTAGTTAGAATATGACACTCGAACTTTGCGTATTTTTGTTTTTTAGTTGAAAAAAAATCATCAATACTGGAAAAAAAACGATAAAACGATTTTGATTCTAGAACGCCCTTGATTGTTTTTTCGATAGCTTTTCACTTGCCATAAAGGTTCGAGAGAAAGCAAACGATCAGAATCGAATTATCCCCCAGCCGGAAGTATGTCTCACAGTGCAGGTACCCCCACTGAGGGCACGTAGATTCGTAATTGATGACGCCTAGCTGCCATATTCTCGTGATAAAAATTTATTTCCAACAGGGGTGATGAAGAAAGAAAAAAGAGTAGACAGAAAGAAGAAAAAAGTGACAAAAGAAATCTTTATTGGAAGGGAGAGAAAAGTTTATATGTCGGGATTTAAAAGTGGGGAGGAGGGGGCCAAGTTTTGTTGTTTGAAGCATGCAGCAAAAATTGCTTTTATTAATTAGCCATTTAGAAGAGCATGCAACTAAAATTTATGCAATAAATCCGAGAATTATTCTGACTTTGGCATCCGTGTGAAGTTGCCAGATTTCTAGGGTTATGCTGCATATTTCAACTATGAGACGCGTCGGTTAGAGCAAAGGCGCAAGATTTCGTGATTGAAAATTGACAACTTTCGAAATATTACATTGCGTTCAGTAGCAGGTGGAAAGAGTAAATGTGAATTATCCTTCAAAGCCATTTTTTCAAAAAAATACCATTTTTTGTTGCTTCAAGGGTCAGCACAATGATGACGATGATGATGATAATAATATATCAGAAAAATACTTACTAATTGAATACTTTCCTAGCCGAACCTCTTTTTCTTTGGTGCTTTGTTTTTGTCTTATCTTTTGAGGTGAAAAGGGCCGCAGCAATCTGAGGCTTTCCCGTCTGCTATTGTTTTAACCCAATTGGTAAATCTCTCGTGTACCAATGGCTTTGCACAGACGTGCATTTTTGTGCGTCTTGCATTTGAAAACCAGCTCAGAGCAAGCTATAGTTTTGATTTTTTTTCCAAACAATTGAAAACATCGCTTTTTTAAATGCAGCCAAATACACGTGCTGCTTTCCAAAAAAACCTGTTTGATAATCTCAACAAAAAAAAACGACATCAGCAGGATTCGAACCTGCGCGGGAAATCCCAATGCATAAGCCCGAAGAATTCGAGTGCATCGCCTTAACCACTCGGCCACAATGCCTTTAACGTGTGACCTATATGTCTTTTGAAAAGTCATATAAAAGTAACTGAGAACAATGTGGACCTTGCTGTCGCCTCTCATTCCTGAGAAAAACACTCAAAATGGTATAAAAAATTCAAATTTTCACAGTTATGATTCTTAATGGAATCCCATTAGTCAAAAAAGAAAGAAAATATCGATGAAGTGAGATTCATTGCGGTTACAAATATATATTTGTATGCCCTCTCTTGCCTTGATTCGGCGTGAAGTGGGCTTTAGTTCGCCAGTCGGTATGTGTTTGGGAGCTGGCTATAGGTTTTCTTCTACAGCTTATGGTTTTCAAAGAATGATGGTTAGTATCATCTCTCCCTTCCTTCAATCAAATGTATCAGTCAAAAAAAAATAGAAAATAAAAAAAAAATAAAAATTAAAATATCGCATTTGAAAACTTAGACGGGATTTCAGTGCCTCGTACGTTCAAATTATCCAAAAATCCAGATCGTATATTCTTCTCTATGGAGACATATGGAAATGCTATCCATTGAAAGACGAAATGATTTATTGAATTTCGAAGTCCTGGAAATATGAGCCACGGAATTCAGAACTGAGTGTTACCCTACACATCAATTGTGAAACGGAAAGTCAAAATAAGAAGAAAAAAAGAAACATAAAAATAAATAGGAGAAAATTGAGGTTTCTCAAAGAAGATCTTTTTAGGACTAGAAGGGAACATTCGAAAAGTTGGTGGTTTTTGGGGAATTCTCTTTCCTTCTGAGAATAATCCGAATGATTGCAAAATTGTTATTTTATATATTAATTCTCCGGAATATTTTTTTTATGAAATTGAAGCTGCCCATGATTTTCGTAGGGTTAAACAATTCCCGAAAATATATAGACAAAGAAATCTTTGAAAATACACGACTCTGGACTGAAAATTTTTAAAAAAAAGAGTGGAGAGACTTTACGTAAATTCGACAGTGTCGTGTGAGGTAAACTGGGGTTTCCGATAACGAAATCGAGGAACCGGATGATGTAAAAGATACCGCACTTACAAAAAACGAAACTTAAGAAAGAAAGGTTGGAATCCGGATATTTTCCTTTCAATAGAGTCCCCCTTTGTTACGGTGTTTTAATTTTTTTCCTTTCCGATTTTCCCAATGGCCGAGGAGTCAGGAAGTTTTAATGAACAGGAAAATTGGAGATTTCGATTTTTTTTTATTCAGGCCTCTTCAATTATTATGATATCTCACATCTAATGGCTTTCCTCATAATACGAGGATTTCGGAAACCGTTGGTCTGGAACCCCTCCTGGAAAGTAGGCTTTTTCGGAGATCAATCTCACTTCACCGGCTTTGTGCACAATCCCAATGGGCGGGGCGAAAACTGAGCTGACTGTCCTACAGATACAAACTTTTGGAAACACAAACACGCTCAACTTTTCAACTTGTTATTTTTAAAAAGCTGATACCCTCATATGACTCGTCAGAAAAAAAAAACCCCCATGAATTTTAAAAAGAGTGCTGCGATTAATTAATCGATACATACAACACCAAACTGCAAGTGAAGCGTCGCTATCAAACGGTCCCCCCACTTCGCGCCCCCTCCATCAACTCCTTCAAGGGCGCTGTTCCTCCATGCAGCACCTTGCCCTTATCTTTGGGCCGTGTGTATACCTGGTATCACCCCATGGACTTGCTTAATTGCTTTAATGCTTAGCGCTAGGTTCCCAAATCTTGGGTAAAACTTTTTCAAGAGTAGTAAGGCAGAAGAAATGAGAAATATTTGCAACCAACTTATGATAAATTGGTCGTTCCGAATGATTGAACCATCGATGGCTGCAAAAACACTTGTGGACTTCACACTGTGTTGGATTTTTCTTTTCTTTTTTTGGGTTGTAAATATGTGTGTGTGTTAGGGCGGAAAATTACGAATTCACCAAAACCGGATGATTAGCCATACACTCGGGAGATCAAACAGCATCTGCAAAGCGTGTATTTCGGGTTGCTGCTTCTTTCGCTCAATCACCACAATATCAAGGGCGGTAAAATTTAAGCGAATCTGAATTTGCACCCAAGTTTATTTGCCGCCGGGGCTCTTTTAAATAAAAATGGTTCTCCCTTACGTGAGTTTATAAGGAAATTTAATTTTTTTTGTCAGAAAATAACTACAATCGCTTTTACAATGAAATTTGCCAAGCTTGTTTTTGCTTCTCTTTTGTCCGCTTCTGCTTTCGCTATTGATGTTGCTTGTCGTGTCAACGGAGTTCAACAAACTGTTGTGGATTTAGAAACTGGCATTTGCCCGTTCCAAATCCCAGGATTTGTGCCTGTCACTTTTAAATTTTTTGCTTCCGATAATTACAACGTCGACGCCTATTACGTTTCAGTTGACGACGTGAAATATTTCAACAATATCCGAGTTGCAGGCAGGACCATTAGTGTTGCTGCCAGGAAAATGTACAACCTAGGTTTGTTTCCACTCTTCCAAATCCAAGCCGACAAGACTCCTGCTGTAAACTGTACCTCTGCATTGAGAGCAAGATTCGATTCTAAAATTATTTCGAAAAGAGACGCAGAGTCCGACTTGGTCAATTACATTCAAACATTGACTGGAATTAATATTGGTGATTTGGTTAACTTTTCGGTGACTGGTCTAGATACGGGCATTGGTTCTTCCATTACCGGTTCTAGAACGATTACAGAATCTAAGACCAACACTGAGACAGAAACCCAAACAGGAACCGAGACAGAAACTGAGACGAGAACTGAGACAGAAACCCAAAGAGAAACCCAAACAGAAACCCAAACAGAAACCCACACAGGAACCGAAACGGGCACTGAGACAGAAACCCAAACAGGAACTAAAACGGGCACTGAGACAGAAACCCACACAGGAACCGAGACAGAAACTGAGACGGGAACTGAGACAGAAACCCAAACAGAAACCCAAACAGAAACCCAAACAGAAACCCACACAGGAACCGAAACGGGCACTGAGACAGAAACCCAAACAGGAACTAAAACGGGCACTGAGACAGAAACCCAAACAGGAACTAAAACGGGCACTGAGACAGAAACCCACACAGGAACTGAAACGGGCACTGAGACAGAAACCCAAACAGGAACTGAGACAGGCACTGAGACGGGAACTGCGACGGGAACTCAGACAGTAACAGAGACCAATACTGGAACAGGAACCCAGACAGCAACCGAGACCAACACAGAGACAGGAACCAAGACCAATACTGAGACGAGTGATGAGTCGGGTACTGTGACGCAAACAGAAGTAGAAACAGCAACGGTGACAGAAACAGGAACAGGAGCTGTGACTAGTACAAAGACCAGTACCGAGACTGAGACTGGAAAAGAGACAGGAACTGAAGACAGTACCGAAAAAGGAACCAAAACACGAACTGGTTCTGAGACTCAAACTGGCACCACAAGTGTATCCACCAAAATTATTACCGTGACTTCATGCTCAGAGAGAAAGTGCTCTGAGACTACTATTACAGCTACAGAAGGCGCCACTACTGTGACAAACAGTGGCAAAACCTCTGTGTATACTACTTGGTTCCCCATTTCTTCTCTTGATTTGTCTTCTGTGCATGCCTCCACTAAGAGTGGCAAGGCTGCTGCCACACACACCACCGGTACGACCACCGCCGCTGATAACACAGGTGTTGTTTCCACTGTCACAACAGCTACTTTTACCGTCACCAATGATGAAGGTTCGAAAACTACATTCGTGACAACGTCTACCAGACAAATCTCTACAGAAGCTGTCTCTACTGGTAAATCCGCGAGCACTTCTGTTGTAACAGTGACCCATACCGACGCAAATGGCTCCAAGACTACCTATACTGCGAGTGGGTTCAAGACCACCTACGCGGCTAGCTCTAGTAACATAGCTGGTTCAGGAACTGCTTCCGCTAGTGACAACGGTGCCACAGGTGCTGTTAGTATTGAGACGCAATCGACTCTGACAGCGTCTTCAAGTGCACTTATTTCGATCCCAGGTGTTTCGACGGCTTTTGATGGTGCTGGTAAGGTTGGAATTTCGTTTGCTATGATTGCTATTCCTCTCGCGTACTTTTTGTAAGCTTTACCCCATTTCGTTGCACACAAACTTTTCGAAAGCAATTTTTGCTTCGCATTGCTTAATTTTGAGATTATTGTTTTGGACTTTATTAGACACTTTTAATATAGTACTTTGGTTTAAATTCCTTGTGTCGATAACAGTAGTTTGAGATCGCTTGTTCTTCACTTGAGCACTCACGATAATGTATGAAACTCAAGATAAATGACGGAAACGCGATAAAAATGGGCAATATGTGAACGCGGGCCGACTCAGACTTTCAGGAGGGTCTCATTTCTGGAGAATAAGTAAACAATTAATATTTAGCCATTTTTTTTTCTTTTCCCGCCCAAAATTGTTTATCTCTTGTGGTGAATGACCTCAAAAAAAAAAAAAAAAAAAAAAAAAAAAAAAAAAAAACGCTGCGTGCTCTTGATCACGTGAGACATATACAGTTTACGTTCCCAACGATTTGGTTTTTGGCGGAAATAGTGAAGCTTCTAATATTGCGTTGGCCGATGCAGTCTACTGAAAAACTCTACAAATAATCCTTTGGTAACTTCCTTGATTAAGTAAATATGATAAGGTACACGAAAGCTTTGAAATCATGTGCATTGTCTTTGTGAGTAAGGAAAGGATTTCTTTTGTTCAAGCCCCTTGGCAGTATTTTTAAGACGTATTGGTCGCCTATACTCACACTCATACAAGGGAATGAATTCCAGCTCTTGCAGCACATTTATGTATAGGGCAGAATCATACGGTGGCTCTCACAGTTTTCTCTCGCCTTCTGTTGATACCCTTCTTTATTGTTTCTGGATCTCGATGCAACACCTTGATGCACTAGATACTATAACAGCCACATTTATTTCGGGTGTAGTTTTGGTTTTCCGTGCAAATGCGGTGTTTTCCGTCATCAATTTCATCTCAACCCTAGGCCACTATTCTCAATGCCACTGTTATTTCACTTAGCCCGGTGTTATTGGCATCAGACCTCAAGCTTGTTCTTGGATCGCCCACAGTCATTCAATTTGCTCGTTCTTATTTCTCCTCACAGTCGTAATAAGCCAAGTTACCAGTTAAGAAGATTCAATCAATCAAAGAGGATGAGCTTATTCTTCAAGAAACCTTTCAGAATCAGAAGTCGGATAATTTATTATCGCGGTTTCGAGCTTACAAAACAAAAACAGACATCATCACATGTCGGGCATTGTCACATATCGGGTCAACGTGCTTCAGATTTTTGAGACTCCTTTTTCGTAGTATCGCGGAAAGAGAGGAGATGACTTCTCTAGGTTATCTACTTATTTCTACAAATTGAAGAATCATAAATTTATCACAAGAAAACCGGCGGAGTTAGGCCGTGCAATGTTTGAGAATAACCTAATTAATGCAAGAATTATTATCATTATCGGTCGCGTCCCGTTTCTGAGAGTGTGTATATAATTTTTCTTCTCGATATTTTTGCTCGCGAGTCGCAAGCTTGAATCTTGACTATGTATTAAAATACAGGACTTTTTGGCAGAATTATACTATATTATGAACAATAAGATGTATTATAGGGAATCAGCAGAAGTCCTGCCAAAAATCCCGAGGAGAGGGGCCAAACTTTTTTCTCCCGAGGAAAGATTATATGTAAAATGCCAGAATCACAATGTGCACGTGATGTTGGTCACGTGTGTACGCTCATTCACCCCCGATCATTCGCCAACAGAATGTATTCTCAAACACGTTGTTTTCAATGATTGAGCCTAACCAGAAATACCATCTTTTTTATGAATGTTGTAAGTTTCAGGCTTGCTTGTGAAATAAAACACAAAGAAATTTTGTGACCAAAGAAGTATGGTCAATATTTTTTGCTGGAGTTGTGGATGTACATGTAGTCCAATGGCTGCAAGGCCTCACTCTTTTCTCAGTGACTCAAATTTCAATCACCCATTTATAAAAGAAAAAAAAAAAAAAAAAAAAAAAAAAATCAAAAAAAAAAACTTGAACAAGGACACTGAAAGAGATATGAAAATTCATCAATTTGTCAAGATCGGATGGACTCCAAGAAGTTTTTTTATCAACAAGTAGTGGGTAGAACACTGCAACCATTCAAGAATGATGATTATACATAGCCCATCCACAACACTTCACTTTGTCTATTTACGTTTGTGGACATTTGGTCTTTACCCTTACATCAGCCAAAGTTCGCACTGTTTTTTCGGAAAATAAGCGGAAAAAGAATTCCTTCCTTACAGGTAAAAATTATTTAAGCAACCCGATTCTGCGACTGAGGGAACATCACACGAATAGGAACTGTTTCATATGTAATTCACGAGGTCTAGTGCTGAAAACCGGCCCCACTCTAAATTTTTCAGGGAAGAAATGTAATCAAGGAATCATCACAAGCTCTATAATTTTTCTCCGTTGTATTGATTCTTGGGCTTGATGCGGAAAAACCACTTTCTTGTCATGCAAGGCCTTCATATTATGGTGCGGCATGGATGAGTCTTCGGATTTATGTTTGGGATTATAATGTATGGGTGTTTCTCAGCACTGCACTTTGTAAATCTCAGTACGACAAATATTAGCGAGAGTAAGAGATCTGAAAAACACAAGAAAAAAACCGAAAAAAGAGGGTAGATTCTTGGCAACGGAAAAGTACGAATTATCTTCCCATAACCACACTTTAAAATTACACAACCTCACCCTAAAAACCACCTGAGATTTTCCGCACTCAAACGGCAGCAGAACCAAATTCTACACGGAATCTCACCTAACAACACCACTCACATGGGAGGTTGCAGCGAGGCGTGGTCCGCGTCTCTCGGTGATTAAATCGGGATGGATGACCGGCATATAATAACCAACGATGCGAAATCTTGCTGAATCGGAGCAAACAAAAAAAAAAAAAAAGAAATTTACAACGCCTTCATACCAAATAGGGTCCTTTCAGCGCGTTGGCCTTGGCTTAGTTCTTTAGCCAGCATGAAAAGGGGCAAATACAGCAGATATATATTTATTTAAAATCCGTTTAAAAACTCTCCCTTGTTTTTGTAAAAAAGAAGATATTCTCAAGTCTTAGTTCAGATCACGATGACGTGATCGGGTTGAGACCCAGAGCGGACCCGAAGCGGGCCAGGAAAATTAAGGTATTTCGGGACTCGCTTCGACTTTGCCGGACCTAAGCCGAATCTTCGCTCCCAGTTTTTTGACAGACCATGCTGCGCAAATAAACTATTGGATCTCGAATAAAGTTTAGTCCATCATCCACTTTGCATTTTCGAAGTATTTCAGATCCGTAATTTATATCTGAACAATTGAAGTTTTTGAAACTAGAATGAAAGATTTATTTTTCTAAGCGCCCCAAATAGCAAGCTATATTTATTGGGAAAAGGGCTGCCCCACCGAGCCCCCCCCCCTTCCTCAAATGTTTTTTCGCGTTTTGTTTACTCACTCACGCGTATATGCACTCAACGAAGGTATCTATCCTGGATATAACTCCCAATCTTGCGCGAATATGCAAGAGCACCCCATTCCCGTTGCTGACTCGTTTTTTGGGCATCGAGTACGAAGAAATCGTGCATTGGACTCAGAAAAATGAGGGTTTCCGTATTCTCGATATGACTGGGAATGGGAGCCTTTACTTGAAAGTTCATTAGATAACTGAATAGCGGAAATCTTTGCTCTGAAAGTTCTTTATTCCATTCCCAAATTTTGTTGCGAATATATGTTGCCGGGCCCTGGAATGAAGCCAGCGTTGATTTAAGAATTCCAACATGTAAACGCGAAGGGTGTATCCTGCACCCACATGCATCTGTGGGAATGTAAACGACATTATCAAATTTCAAGAAATTCTTTGGCTGAATTGGGGTTAGTTTGCGGCGTTGATAAATAAGTCCAGCATTCGCCCCCCTGGCTCACGCCATGCATATTTGTAATACTTTTTTCTTCTTCTTTCTATAGAACTCAAAACACACTCGTTTAAATCAACATGAAGTTCACCAGTGTTGCTGCTGCTTCTCTTTTAGCTGCTACCTCTTATGCTGCTGATGTCGCTTGTCGCGTCAATGGCGTCCAAGCGGCGATTGTCGACTTGGAGACTGGTGTCTGCCCATTTACAATCCCAGCCAATTTTTCTGTGGCTTTTGATTTTTTGGGCTCAGAGAATTACAAAGTTGACGCCTATTACGTTCCCGTCAAGGACGTTAAGTACTTCAATAACATCCAATATGCCGGCAGAACAATCAGCATCCCCGCCAAAGAATTGTACAATCTCGGCGACTTCCCTGCCTTCGAAATTAAAGACAGCAAGAACCCAGCTCTGAACTCCACCTCGGCATTGAGAGCTAGATTCAACGCCAAGCTTGTTTCTAAGAGAGACTCCGAGACTGATTTGGTCAACCACATCAAATCTTTGACCGGTACTAACATCGGCAACTTGCTTAAGTTTGCCGTTAGTGACTTGGATTCTTCTGCTTCTGCTTCTGCCTCTGCCGTTGATACCGCTTCTGCTTCCGGTACTGCTGCTGCTACATCTGGATCTGCTGCTGCCTCTGGATCTGCTGCTGCCTCTGGATCTGCTGCTGCCTCTGGATCTGCCTCCAGCGCGGGTGCTTCCGGTTCTGCTTCCTCCGGTGCTGCAGTCACCGGCCAAAGTATCTCCACTGCCACCAGAACTGTGTCCACCAAGATCATCACCATCACTTCTTGTTCTGACAACAAGTGTTCTCAGGCCACTGTTCCAGCCACCGAGGGCCCTACTACTGCCACAGTTAGCGGAAAGACCACTGTTTACACCACTTGGTGCCCAGTGACTTCTGATGCTGCCGCCTCAACTACTACCAAGATTGTTTCCACTAAGATTATCACCATTACTTCTTGCTCTGATAACAAGTGTTCTCAGGCCACTGTTCCAGCTACTGAGGGTCCAACAACTGTTACCGTTGGTGGCACAACTACTGTGTACACTACTTGGTGCCCTGTGACTTCTGATCCTGCTGCTTCGACTACTACTAAGATTGTTTCCACCAAGATTATCACCATTACTTCTTGCTCTGATAACAAATGTTCTCAGGCCACTGTTCCAGCTACTGAGGGTCCAACCACAGTTACCGTTGGTGGCACAACTACTGTATACACTACTTGGTGCCCAGTTTCTTCCACAAAGGCCGGTGAGTCAACTGTCACTTCTACCGGCGCTAATGGAGCTCTCACCACCTACACCACTGCTGCTCCTGGCACCACCACTACCAACACTTTGACCACTATTCTCACCATTACTTCTTGTTCTGACAACAAGTGTTCAGAGTCTAAGGTCCCAGCCACTCAAGGCCCAACCACCGTCACCGTGAACGGCCTGACTACTGTGTACACCACCTGGTGCCCAGTTTCTTCTGCTCCTGTGTCGACTGTTGTCACTTCCACTGGCGCTAATGGTGTTGTTACCACATACACTTCGGCTAACACTGCTGCCACTGATGCCACTGGCATTAATGCCACCTCCACCACCACTACTGTAATCACCGTGACTTCCACTGGTGCTAACGGTTCTAAAACCACCTTCGCAACCACCTCTACTGGCCCAGTCACTTCCGCAACTGTTGCCTCCGGCTCGACTGGATCTGTTGCTGCCACTACTGTTGTCACCGTGACCTCTACTAATTCTAAGGGTTCTAAGACCACTTACGCCACTACTTCCACTGGCCCAGCTCCTGCTGGAACCTCGTCCACTATTGCCTCGGGCGTTACTAGCGTTGCTAAGCTGTCCGCTGTTGCAGCATCTTCTGCCCCAACAGCATCTTCGGTTCCATCTGTCTCCACTGCTTACAACGGTGCCGGTAAGCTTGGTGCTTCGTTGGCTTTGGTTGCCATTCCTCTCGCTTACTTCTTTTAATTAATTCCCTGATTTCGGCCGGCGAGGTTCTCGAATTGACGTTGAGGTATTTCGATCGCGCTGCGCATTTTTGTTCGCATTCTTTTATTTTTGAAATGATTTTTTCGGTTCATTTAGGACATCCGTAAATAGATATTTACTTTTCTTTTTTTTAAAGCATTTTTTTGTAGGAAGGCTTTTCGATATGCCAAGCGATGATCAAGTTTCCTTCCGGAGATCTCTAAAAGATTTCCGAGCTCGTCATTGTCTTTGTTTCTTTGTTCTCATGATACGCATTTTACTGCATATAAGCTTGATGGGAGTTTCAGCTATCTTTGTTTCAAAACTTCACCTGAAACGTCTCACAATGTGAGGGCGTGCATGTGCTTCCGCATCGAAAGTTGTTCTCGAACGCCTCGCTGTCACACACACACAATAGAAAAAGCAATTAGACAACAAAGGTTGCCACAGATTCAAAGAAATATGTGTTAGTCATGTGCCGCAGATTGGAAAAGAAAAGTTCATGCGTTAAAAAAAGAAAAAAAAAACAGACAAATGATTCTAAACCTCCAGAGCTTTGTGCTGCTGCAGTTTTACACCAACGTATATACTAGCGGGATGACAAATCACTCACAATAGAAATTGAGGAATTTTTTTTCTCTATTCGGATTCCTCACGAGAATACAATTACATAACCTGAACTAATTCATGTATGAAGAAGTGATAAGAAATCTAGTTTGCTTGCGCGTGTGTATGAGTACGTCACTTTCATTTCCGCTTTGGGAATGTACATGAGTTTGCCTGCAGCGAGGACTTAAAACCGTCTTAAAAGGCAACAAGTTGCATTGAAAGTACGTTTCGAATTTCTTTTTATTGCATGTAAGCATTTTAATTGGCCACTATGAGCTAATAAAGTGCATTTTTAGAATCCTGAAACATCTCTCTATCGTAGACGGGCTAAAGATGAAAATACTATAAAGAGACGGGCCATCGCGTCCGTAATTTCATTTTGCAGACACATCCAATCATTCGTTCAAAGATGTTATTCATTTTCTATTTGTTATTGAGCGTGGTAGCAAGGGCTGCAACCACGTCATCTTCCTCCACTGAGTTGCAAATACACGATGAGATGATAACATCATGCCCTTCTCAAGCTTGCCAAACTTCCAGTATCGACTCCAGCGATGATGACGATCAAGTCACCACCTTATTAGTCGTTGTTACTTATGATGTTGTTTTCAATCGATATGTCACATATTGCCCGGACTTGTCGACTACGCTTGGAATTGCCACCGGCCCGCCAGAAACTGAAACCCATACGGGAACGACCACGTTGCCTGTTTTTGCAGCTTCTACTACATCTACCATGACGTTTGCGATGTCTTACAGTACTTCGCTCCACAGCGCAAGTGTGGCCTCAAGTGTTGGTTCACCATCGAATGATTATGTTGTATCAAGTACTTCGAGTTCTCCAAAAAGTTCCATGGTGGGTGAAAGCGCGTTTTCGAAAAGTACAACTCATTACACGCCAAGCACGTCTAGTTTCACAGAAGAAGATGATGATCCTGTCACGACATTGTTGATTGTTGTCACATACGACGAAACCATCCATGAATACGTCACATACTGTCCAGATTTATCGTCCACGCTTGGAATTGCAACTGGTCCACCAGAAACCCACATTGAAACTGGAACGACGACTTTGCCTGTCATAAATGCCTCAACGAGTTTTTCAGGAAGTTTTTTGACCTCTTTAGACACTCTCCGCTCCAGTCACAGTTCAGCTTTAAGCTCAGATGGCTCATCTCCAAATCCAAAGAGCACTAGTACCTCTCATTCTCCTTCGATTGAGGTTTCATTTCTGAGCTCACTGACTATGCCCTCTTCCACTTTGGCGGAAAGCTCTTCTCTGCAAGTTGCTCTGTACTCTGCTACTCTGTCTTATGCTGCCGTGTCTTCTTCTTCTTCTGTGTCTACTGCTGCACCTTCTAGCCCGCTGCTGGTACCTGCCAGTGTGCCAACTCTGGAGCTTTTCAGCTCAGCCAAGGTCTCGTCTTCTTCCTTGACTTCTTTATCTGACTCAAGTATCTCTTCATCTTTTGTGTCATCTGTTGGTCCATCGTCTGCAGAAGTACTCTCTTCTTCTTTCAGCAGCTCTTCGAGCCTTGATATCCTGTCGCCTGTTTCTAGTATTGTGTCTTCTCTGACTGAAGTTTCATCGACCACTGAAGTGTCTTCATCGTCTCATCCATCATACACTTCATCGACTGAATATTCTTTTTCTGCTGGAAGCTCGTCACATGTGCCATCGATTTCTGAGTTCTCTTCTTCACTTGCTGCTGTTTCATTTGTGTCTTCGGAGCCAGAGTACTCATCCTCAGCTTCGTTCTACCAGACTTCAAGTTGGGTTGAGCCCTCTTCAGAGAGTGCTTACGTGACTACTTCTAGCACTGCAACTTCTGCAATTGAAAGCTCTTCTGTGGTTGTCAGCAAGACCTCTGAATTTGTGTCTTCTTCTTCTTCTTCTTTTTCGGCTGATGTCTCAAAATCGTCGGAATACTCGTTCCCGAAATACACAACTTCAAGCTGGAGTGAGGTGCCGTACACAAGCAGCTCGTCTGAACATGTTTTGGAAAGTTTAACCCTGAGTGCTGCTCCTATTTCGAGTTCTATTGTGTCGAGTCAGCTGGAATCTCCGCTGGTCTTCTCGAGCCTTGTTCCTAGCACTTCCACTGAAAACGGAATTTCTTCAGACTCCAGCTCACTGGCCTTTTCTGTCGTGACTTCCGTGAACACGGTTGTGCTGACTTCTGGAGACGTCGTGGTGACGGCTTACTCGTCCACAACAGAGACCATTTATTCATGTGAAGAGACGGGATGCACCTGGCCCAGCCAGTCTAGTACTAGTGAATACATTGTGTCTCTGACAAGTGATGTGATTTCTTCGATTTCTCCTTCTTCTTCCTCTTCTTCTTTTGGAATCACTTCTGAAGTTTCGTCTGAGGTATCTTTGTCTTCCAGTTTGGTTTCCGAGATTCCTTCGTCAAGTCCAACTTACCTGAACTCGTCGGTGTGGTCTTCGAGTGAGATTTCTCTGAGTGTTTTGCCGTCTGTTTCGCCTGAATTTTCTTCTGCTGTTCTGTCTTCAAGTGTATGGTCTAGGTCTCTTGAGGCAAGCTCTGTTTACTCAAGTCCAGTTTGGTCCAGTGAATCTAGTTTCGTTGAATCCAGTTCTGTGAAATCAAGTTCTGTCTACCTGACTCCAGCATATTCTACGTCCACTTCGTCGCTGGTTTTCCCTACTGAAAGCTCATTTGCTGAAGGCACAAGTTACACAAGAACATCGGTGGAAACTTCCTCGATAACTTCAGGCAGTATTGTGTTCACTGATTATTCTTCCACTACCCAAACTGTGTATTCGTGTGATGTTCCTGGATGTACAAGAGCTAGCCTGGTGTCGTCTGTCAGCTCATATTCACCTTATGTGACCTCTTCCTCAGTATCTTCTGAAAAAGCGGAACCTTCCAACAGCAGCTCTGTGTCTAGTCCAGTGTACAGCAGCTCTGTGGCTCCATCTTTGACCACGACTCAAGAAAAGAGCACGATTTTGTCCACTTTCACGTCGTCCAGCAAAACTTTTGTTTCCACGCACACTACGACCTTGGTTCATACGCTTGTGATCACCACTTGTACGCTTTCAGGAACCACTGTTGTTCTGACTTTGACGCATGCAACCTCGACGCCCAGCAGCATTATTTACAGCTCAGATGTCTCCAGTTCGGTGGTTTCTGTGCCTAGTGTGACGTCTTCTGCTTTGAGTTCTTCTGCTTTGAGTTCTTCTGTCAGGCCATCTTCTGTGTACTCGACTGAGCCTTCGTTCTATCCAAGTGTGTCTTCGTTCTATTCGACTGAGTCTTCCAGCTTGATTCATTCTTCTAGTTTGCCTTTATCCAGCTTGGTCTCGTCTTCTACTTTGAGCTCTTCCAGTTTGGTCTCCTCTTCTGGCTCGAGCTCGTTTTCCGGTTCGACGTCCTTTGGTTTGCCCTCTGAGTCAACACACTCGGGTGTCTCTTCATCATCATTGACCTCTTCTGCAATCCATTCCTCGTCTACTCTTCATTTCTCGATCCACTCATCTGCAAGCCCGGTTTCATCTGCACCATCTGCCGCAACCTCCAAGGAAGTGTTCTGCTCGGCTCCCTCGTGTACTGTTGGCTCGACTTCTCAATGGACAACTTCAACACCATTATCCTTGTCGTCTTCTGTGGTGACTCCAGTTTCTTTGAGCTCCTCTGAGATTTGGCTGATCGTTTCTTCACTGGAACATCTTTCGTCCTCTGCTGTTGTTTCTACAGAGTCTTCGAACTCGATTGCAAGTCTGACTCCTGTTTTGGTGCTGAGCACCTCCAGTTTGTCGCTGATCGTTGTCCCCACTTCATCTCTGGCTTCATCTCTGATTTCGACTCATGTTTCGACACAAATCCTGTCTCTGGTTGTGCCCCTGGTTTCGAGTAAGATTCTGTCTTTTGTTCCCGAAGTCCCATCGCTGACTTTGTCCCTGATTTCTGAGGTTTCCATTGTTTCTTCTAGCGTTTCAAGTGTTTCTCTGAGTGTTGAGAGTGTTTCTCTGAGTGTTGAGAGTTCTAAGATTTCTTCCCTGACTTTGACCGAGGCAATTTCCTCCAAGCCTGTTGTCTACAGTTCGTCGCTTGCTGCCCAGAGCTCTGTGCCTGCCGTGACTACCACCACCACAGTTATTCACTCGGAATATGTCACCACATGCACGGAATCTAGCAGCACTTATGTGACCACAAAAACAACCAGCACTATGCAGACACTTGTGATCACTACTTGCCCATACTCAGACTCCACTGTGGTTCTGACCAGCACCCTTGGTGTGCCTGAAAGTAGTGTGGAAAGTCCTTTGGTTTCTTCTGCTGAACCTTCGTTTGCGTCGAGTACAACTGTTTTGACGACAGGCCCAGCTGTTTCTTCTGGCTCTGTTTCGGGCTCTATTCCTGTTCCTGTCCCGGTTTCCACTTCTGTTGTGTCTTCTGAAATTGCGGCCTCTTCTTTGTCTTCTTCTTCTTCTTCTTCTTCTTCTTTGGTTTCCTCGGTTTCGGTGAACGAGTCGATTCTGAGCCCCTCTTCGGTTTCCTCAGAGTTTTCTGTTCCACCAAGTCCAGTTTCTGTGCCTTCAATCTCATCCACGGTTTCTGATTCAAGTGTTGTTGTTTCTTCTGCTTCTACCTCTGAATCCCTGTATGAAGCTGCTACCTCAAGTTCGGGCCCTGCTCCCGAAGCTTCAACTTCACAAACCGTCGCGGGAATTTCCTCGGTTTCATCTGTCTTGACGATTACACCAACGCCAGCCGTGTCGGTATCCTCTGATTCTGTCACGGTGATATCTTCTTCTACCGAGCCAGCCGTTGCTTCTTCTTCTGCTTCTTCTTCTTCCAGATCCTGCGATGAAGTGTGTGGAAATGACCAATTCTGCCGTTTGATGGCCGGGTGTTCCTCGGAATTTAGTGTTGCTCCAACTCAAACAACTGTTACAAATGCTGTTACTTCCCAAACGACATCTGCTTTTGTGCCCCCTGTTTCGGTCACGTCTAGCCCTGTTTCCTCTGTTGCTGCTTCTCTGTCGGCCCCCAACTACACTTTCACCACCAGCAGAGTGCCATCTTCTAGTGGAAACTACGCTTCAATGTCTACAGACACAAACACCGCCTCTATTTCCTCATATGAAGGTGCTGGAAATAAAGCCTCGTTCTCCAGATGGACATTGGCGTTGATGATGCTTTTTGTTGGAATCAGAGTTTAGATATAAATATTGCCTTTTAGATTTGTTAGTTTTTTGTATACCAATAAGATAATATGTTATTTTGAAACTTTTTGTAGATACTAATGCTGCTTAAGAAAGATACCAAAAAGCTGGTTACTAACGCGTAACAGCGGTTTCCCACACTGTAATTTCATGGTTTTGTTGCACAGTGGGCGAATCCGTCACTTAGAAAATGATCGATTGACTAGTATTATTTCTATAAGCTCAATAAAGAAAAGTGTTTAGTAAACCTCCAAGATGTATCTACCTTCTTCCTTCATGTCCTCAACAACCTTGGCAACATCGGAAATTTCAGTGCCTTGTCTCTTGGCACCGTTTTGAACAATGTCCTCCAAACAAGCAGTGATATCAGGAACAGGCCAGGTTGGTCCACACAAGTAGAAGGAACCGTTCTTAGCCACAATGGCATCGGTCAATTCCTCAATCGAACCACGGATCTTATCCTGGATATAAATCTTTTCTGGCTGGTCACGAGAGAATGCAGCTCCAATATGTGTCAAAACACCCGCTGCCTTGTAAGCCTCCCATAATTCACCGTAAAGGTACTCCTCCTTCTTATGTCTCGATCCCATGTACAAGTAGATCTCACCAATAGTGTGGCCTTGGGCTTGTTGCCAAATCTTCTCCTCGATAAAGGCCTTGAAAGGTGCCAAACCAGTACCCAAACCAGACATGACAATTGGCTGCTCAGGAAGCTTAGGCAACTTCATGACAGAAGGCTTGACGCTGACCACAAGTTCATCACCAATCCGCAAATCAGACAAGTACTTGGAACAATGGCCGTATCTTGTTCTGCCCTTGGAGTCGACCCAATCAACCACCACAATCAACAAGTGCACGGCATTTGGATGCATCTTTTGCGAGGATGCAATAGAATATTCTCTTCTCTTCAATGGAGCGATGATCTTGACCAAAGAATCGAAAGAAGGACGAGCAGACTTGAATTCCTCCAAAATGTCGACATAAGAAGAAAAGTCAACATCCTGTCTCTTCTTCAA
>JAJMCO010000175.1:9810-26112 GCA_030573015.1 Metschnikowia peoriensis | reverse complement strand
CCGGCCGCACAAAGCTGGCAGCTCTAGAAACCAGCAAAACTCCCGATATCGAAAACTCGCCCGAACAGGATGAACAAGGCGAAGTCACACGGTGCATTTGCGGAAATGATGAAATCGCTTCTGTCAATAGCACGCTCCAGCAATTGCTTTTTCTGGAATACAGCATCAAAATCGATAACGGCCTTTTCATCCAGTGTGAAAAGTGTCTGGTATGGCAGCATGGCTACTGTGTTGGCTTATTTATTGACCAAGATGTGCCGGATAAGTACTGGTGTGAAGAGTGCAAGCCGCTGCTCCATATCTTCGTGACCGATCACGACGACCAGTCGCCGCGTACTCTTTACCGGCCCGTCAACGAATCCAGAGAAGCGTTGATCAAATACTCGTCGCAGGACCTGGTGTCTTCGGGCGAAAAACTGGCCAATGAAGAGGGCCTGGAGAAAACTGAAAAGCCGGAAAAGCCGGAAAAAGCCACTCGTCTGCGGGCCCGCAGAAGCCCTGCCACTGCTGATCTGCATTCCTCCTCTTCATCCTCTTCAGGGGCCAAGAATGATCCGGAAACTCCAAATTCAAACTCTCGTCAGTCCAGAAAAGAACGGCGCCACGGTGAGGACACATTTGACGAGCAGCTTCAAAGAGCACTTCGAGAAAGCGTGCTGGGTACAAACGACAAAAAGCGAACTGCAACAGACTCGGAGCCTACAAGTAGTAAGCGTTCGCATTCCGAAGAGCTGGAAAACGAGGTGGCCGAATCAAATCAAGAAGATGAGTCGGAAACCACCGCTCCCAAACGAGAATCCCGGGCCAAAACTAAGCCACGGGGGAAACAAAAGACACGTGCACAGCCATCAAGGGGATCGACACCGCAGCCAAAAAATGAACAGGAAAAGCTGGTTGTTTCCAAAGAAGAACTACTAAGCCGACCATCAAAACCTCGCTTTGTCAATGACAAATCGACAATCTACGAACTTCGCAAACGAACAGGGGCCATTCTCGAGTGGCTCGGGCGCTCGCAGATGGAGCTCGAGGAAGAACGTGATGTGAAAACGCTACAGTTCAAAGAAGCAAACGTCGAGGCCACAAACTTGTTATTGCTGGTGGAAGAAAACTCCAAGCTTATGGAGAATCTCACAGAAAAGATTCTTGCGTGGGAACAAAAGTACGGTAAGTACGCGCCGTGAGCCTTTTATTCTACATTTATACATATATACATGTTTATATCTATGTATCAGTCATTTGGCTCTGAAACTCATAGAATCTCCCGGAGCTGTGCTCTTCTATCTGGCTGTGCCCGCTGCTCGGGCTCGCGCGTGTTGTTGACTTCATCGCACATCTTTTCGACCCACTGCTCGCTATTTAATACCTGGTCACCACCCACAATGTAGTTGATGCCAGGCGTGAGCGCTTCCAAATCGTGAATCAAGCGCGCCTCTTCGTATGTAACGCCTCCTTTGAAATAAACAATGATTTCTTGCGTGCCCAATTTCCCAACATTTCCATACTGGTTTGCAACTGCATCAGGAACAAGCGTGGCGATATCTTGGGTATCAGGCGTCTGCTCCCTGCTTTGAGGCTGTGATCCGCTCAAATTAGCTGTGACCAGAGCCAAAATATCGCTGAGTTTAGGGATATATTGCATGTAGATGTTATCGTTCTTGGGCATCCGATTTGCAGTCGATGCAGAATTCGTGTTGAAAAGCTGCTGGATCTTGATTCTGTTTTTGTTAAACAACTGCCCAATGTTATTCTGGTCTCCTAAGCTTTCACTTGCAGAAACCGAGTTCAGGCGCACGCGGAAATGCTTATTGAAGTTTTTGATAAGCAGAAGTTGCGAGATTGTTGGTGGTGGGTTGGTGGTGATAGGATCACTAAGTTTAGCAACAAGTGAGTCGAGATCAGAATTGTTGCTGGGAAACTTGGCCACATAAAGCAAAAGCAATTTCACCTTATTAATGGTGGAGATAGTAGAGTCGGCAACCATATCCATCAAGCGCAGTTTGATTTGCTGGTGATTTTCCAATTCGCACACAATTGTTTGCTGAAGCTCACCAATGGCCCAGAGATTTTGTGTTGAGATTTGCTTGTCGAGCTCACTAATAATATTCAAGTGTTTCAAGATATTGTTTGAGAGTTTTTTGAATTCGGGAAATCTTGTAAGAATCTTCTTAAGTTCAGTTAAGTCTTGGGTCTTTAAATTCTCGATCGACGACTGTTTTGTTTGCTTTTTGTAGTCATCGACGTATTTTTGGAACTTATCAGTTAAATCTCCATAATTGAGGTACATAGACTCGTTATAGAACGTGTCCTGCGTTTCCGATAATGTGAGTTGTTCGCCCAGATCTTCCAAATTGACCACATTCCGCGAAATCCCGATAAGTTCATGGATCATCGACTGATAGGTCCATGGCGTCACCAATGGCGTGATCGGGTCGGATTTGCGGTCCAATATAAGAAGTGTTGGTGGAGTATCGTTGTTTTTATTCAAATCGTCAAACAAGTTGTTGTTGGAGTTTGAGTTGATATAATAGAGCATTTCCGAGGCCAAGCGTTTCAGTTCAAGCGACTTGGTATCGTACTTGATCACCGGGCACTTATTTAGAGATAATAGCAAACTCAGTAAGCTCAAGGACTCTTCTACAGTAGCGTTTTTCATGGGGCCTGCTGCTGTTAGTCCTGTTTCACTGGCATTAACTGTAAATAAGTTATCGTTAATAATGGAATAATCCTGGAAAATCTCCATCACCTGGTTGATCACCTCGTACTCATCTGCCAGGGCGATTTTCTCCAAATCTCCTTTGGCCACGGTGTTGCTGAAAAACACCTGGTAGTGACTATAATGAGGCGAGTTCAATTCCGAACAAAGCTTGGAAATCGACGTGCGGTGGGGCTTGATGTATACCGCACAGTTAAGATGTTTCATCACCGAAAGCTCGTGTATATTCTCAAGCATTTCAATAAGAATCACGTCCTGTTGAAGCAATTGAGACTGGGAAAAACTCATGGAGATTATCGGCATGGTATATTTATCCACAAGAAGCACTTTTGCCTTGACGGCTGCCGTGAGCAAGGTATTGTTTTTGGAAACAAAGAGCTTGTCGAAATACACATCGTTGACTTTGTTTAGACTTAGTGTTTTTGTCATTTTTCTTTTGTTTTCTCTTTTATGTTTTTTGTGTGGCAGTCTAAATTTCTGTATGTATATATATAACGATAATTATATAGCACAGGTGGTGGTATGACTGTGGGATTTGATCAACAGGTTATATGTCGGTGCGGCATGTACGCTTGAGTGCGCCGCGGGCTTTTGCTGTAGATACTGGAGATAAGAGTGGGGTTGACGAGAAATATTTGGGAATTTTAAGGAAACTATTGTAAGTGGTTATTTTAATGGTAATTTATTGTTATTTTCTCGTTATTATTTTCTTTTATAAACTTGTTTGCAATATGCTATCCAATCTAGTAAAAAATGTGTTGATCACTGTCTATAAATGTGCGTCTTCATGAGGGTAATAAAACGAGGCCAATTCCTTTACTGGGTTGGGAAATCCGCCCTTTTCGTGAGTGTTTTTGAAGTCACGCTCTGAAACCACCAATTTTCCTTGTGGGTATTCCGCAGGCGTAGGATTTGCTGCTCTCGCTTTCACTTGTTGCAAAAAGTTTTGCTGGATTTCCTCCCATTTATGTTGCGAGCCCATGGCTTCTTTCGCAGATGCAACAATCTGTTCAATTGCAAGTTCGACATTTCCGGCATTCTCCGAAATAATCTTATCCACAACATCCGAACTGACGTCTAAATCGTGCTCGTAAATGTAATTGAAAACTGCTGCAGAGAGCGCCGAATCGCCTTCAAAAGCAGGCACTTTTTGTGATTTCAAGTAAACAGCCAACGTAGGCTTTGTGCTGTTGTTCGCAAATGAAAAGTGTTGATTGAAAAACTCCAAAAATTCCTGCTTCGAAATCTTTTCCAAAATACTGACATCGTTTGCTTTTTGTTGGAAATCGTAGAAGCCATCACTGATGGCGTTCCAGAACCGGCTGCACTCCTCGTGTAAGTTCTTCAACTTGGTCAATTTCTTGACCTTGAGCGCTGCCTTGAATTTTTCAAACGCCTCGTCGGTGAGTTCAGGCCCAAGACTCTTGGAGCTGAATTTCTTGAAAAACTCCACAATCCGGTATTCGAGGTACTCGCATGGTTTCTCCGACTGTATCAAAACACGGAACCCGAAATCGGATCTCGTTTGTCTATACCCAGAAAACACCACGTATCCTAATTGCTCCTTAGTTCTCAATTGGTTGAAGCATGGTTCGTGGATCATAACTCCCAAAAGGTCAGTGAGAACTCTGAGTTTCGTGTCTTGTGGGCCTAATTTTCCAACCTGGACATAGTACTCAATGCACGAATTGACATTGTTGGCATCGCCCAATTCAATATCGTATCTTGCGTTTTCATCATTGGCAAGCTTCGAGCTCTCGAATTTGATGGCATTTCTCACTTTCTCCTTGCTTGCATCAATACTTAACTTATTCTTAAAGATCAGTTCCACCACACCATGCACTTCAAGGGCAGTCGAGTAGTCGAAGTTTCCATGAACGAGCGTTTGTACAAAAACACCTTTTGACCAAAGAAGGTTCTGAGAGAAGTTCTCAAGATCCTTAAATTCCGCTTTTCTTGTGAACGCCAATCTGTCTTCCACTGTATAAGTCCTATCGTTAAAAAGTTGCAAGAAGCGAGCGCCGATTTGAGAGTATGGAGTCGAGTAGCCAAAGTTTTTAAGCTCTTGTGCATGCTTATATCTAATCGACTCGAATCTCTGCGCATTTGGTGTGAACGAAAGAAGGTTCTCCAAAATTTGCTTGAGAAATTCCGGAAGTTTATCGTTATAGCCACCCACCTTCACGGTGAAAGAGCCTCTGCCCTGATAGATCGAGCAATGCAAGCCCACAAGGTCAGCGTAATACTTCAAGTCGTTCAACTCGTCGTCAAGCAATTCACTCCACAATGTACCAAACACCACAGATTCAATAGACTCGCCCAATGTCGGAACATGGATGTTGAGGTTGATGTATCCCTTTGGCACTTCAAACGTGTCATCTTGTTTAAACCAAGTCTCGTGTTTATGAGTATCAGAAATGAGATGTGGGTGAGCAAGAGGAGTTGCTGATTTTTCGCCCAAAACAGTAAAGTTTTGTGGAATGAAGTTATTAGGCAAGGCCATGTGGAAATCTTTATTCAAAGCAACGTTTTGGATTCTTTGGGAAAGGTCTGCTGGGATATCTTCCAATGAATACTCTGTGCCGTACCATTTCTCCTTCAAAGGCAATCCTTCAAACAGCTGAGAAGTAAGACTAAGACGCACGTTTGAAGGAACCAAGCGAGAGCCGTAAGTTTTAATTTTCTCGGCATTAAACTCACTCAAAACCGAGTATTTCAAGAGGTTTTCGGGTGGCACAGGAGAATCGCTTGCAAACTTATACAACTCATTGCTCATTTTCGATACCGTAGAAGAAGTGCCCAGTTTCTGCTTGAAGCGGAAATTAATTCTCGACATGTCACTTACCTCCTTCCAAATCCATTCCTGAGGCTCTTGCGAGTGAAGCAACTCAAGGTACTCAAAAGCGTGAACTACAACATCCTGCCAATGTTCTAAACCTTCAGGTGTAAGTTCGACCTCGACCATGAACAAAGAGTTGCCGTGGCAAACCTTCATGTTTCCTGCAGAAAGCGACGTGATCCAGTTTTTCTCCTTGAGATAGTAGCACAAGGATCCTTTGCTTTCGTGGCCCAAAAGATGGGAGAAGTACTGGCCCGGTTTGGTTTGCCAGTGTTGCTCCATATCATCGGGGATTTCGAACGAAAGCTCCAATTTATTGGTGTCCATGATGGATTTTGCCTTGAGAAGCTTACCCATATGTTCTGGGCCGTAGATAAGCTCGTTATCATACGAAGGTCTAGGGAGAGAAGCATTAGGAATGTCAGAGAATTTCTCCACTGCCCATGTACTCAATTCTTCAAGCGACTCGGAGCCAAGAATCACCAAACTCATGATGTTCGAAGAATATTGCTCTTTATAAAACTGAAGCAAGACATCACGCACATTAAGGCCCCTACTTTCAGGCTCATCATTTAAGGTGCCATAATTTCCAGTGGAAAAGCCGTTAAACGGATGGTTTGGGTTACTGGTCAGCTTCTCGAGCTGGTACATGCGCCAAAGATCGTTCTGGAGGTTTTTCTTATTTTCGGAATCCACCGCCCGAATCTCCCGGTCTTTGCAACTTTTGCTAAATAATGGGCTGATGAAAAACTGGGCGAAGCGATCAAGAGCACCTTCCAAATGGGCAGCGCCAACTTCGAAATAATAATTTGTGTGTTCTGCTGCAGTGTATGCATTCGAATGGCCCGAGTTTTTCGAAAGGTAGCTGGCATATTCATTTTCCTCGGGGTATTTTTCTGTTCCCATGAAAAGCAAATGCTCACAGAAATGAGCCAAGCCGGGAATCGTGTATTTCCGATCCGCAAAGGAACCCACATTCACGTCGAGAGACGCTGCGGATTTATCGGTCGATGGGTCATTGATCACCAAAACATGGAGGTCGTTCTTGGCCAACTTCAAAAACCGGTACGATCTATCGTCCAATACTGGCTTTTCGATTACGGCATCTTCAGCCAACACAGTATATGCAGAGGCCATGGTGGAGTATTTAGCGAGAGTCGATTTGCCTGTTTGAGAAATTATACGTGTGCTCGGAAAAGCTCTGAGCATGTATATTGGGAAAGAGAAAAAAGAGGGAGAAAAAAGAAAGAAAGAAAAAAGAAAAGGAAAGGAAATCAAGAGAAGAAGTGAAAGAGGAAGGCGGACATTCCCATAGTCGTGGTTATGATGTCACTGGGCGTCGTCGTGGGGCCGCACTGTGGCGGCGTGCATAGGGCTAAAGCTAAGGGCCCGAGGTGAAATCCAGCCTTTGCCTCAGGTGAGTTTTAGGGTGTTTCTACACACTTAGATGTTTTGTAGTAGTTAAGAGAAAATTCGGGAAAATAATTGTTTTACATCTTTCTTTAGAATGATGATATAATCATTTCCTTTATTTATTTTTCTCTATTTCTTCTATTTTTCTTTGATTTTGTTTCTCGCATAGTGCTTCCACATCTTCCACCACTGGTTCCAGCCATGGCTGCGAAACACATGGAGCACATGCAACATAGTTACCTAAAGAATCATCCCACAAAATATACTTTGGAAAAAACCCCCTCTCTTCCCCTTCCCCCAATTCAAGTCCCTTTTATTATACCCTGTATAGCGTGCTGATGTTATCGAGAAAACTGCTCACCATATACTCCACCAGGTCGAGCTTGGTGAATGCACTTACAAGCACAGGATCGGCACTTGACACCTCGATTTTCTTGTTCACCATCACCACCAGGTTATTGTAGGTCACGCACCGTGTGATGTAGTCTTGTGGCTCAAGTTTTGGTTTGAGCAGCAAATGTGAAAACACGGTTCCAAGAATCCCACGGTCGGACAGGTCCTTATCGAATTCCAGATTTGGGGGCCCCGTTTCTCCGGCAGACATCTGGTCCCGTACCTTATCAACATACGACTTGCCTGAAACAGGGTCGATTTCACACCAGGGCTTTTCGTCGACCCGCGTCAAGTCCTTAAGGTCAAGACAAACCTCTGCCTGGCTGATATAGAGGTCCAATGCTATATGTGCCGATAACTCCGGCTCAAAAAGCCCCGGGTCCGTGGAATGCGCGGGAAACACAAGTTCAGGCTGGGTGGGGAGCTGGAGACTGCTTTTGGCCGTTTGGAGCTCGCGCAAAAGCTTATCAAATAACTTCATAAGGAAGCTATGAGACTGCAAATCACAAGGCTGGTCAAATGCAGATGTCGCCTGCACGATGAGTGCCACAGCATTGTCAATGCTTTTTTTCGCCGTGATTATTTGCGGAAGCAAAAACGGCTTGACAAGATGGAGCTTGGTGATGATGCGGTTGAAGTGCCGTTCTTTCAATTGCACGTTCATTTTCGTGATGTAAGGTCCATCCCGCACCACAATTCCTTTCAATTCCTCCAGTTTCCCCAGCGACACTGCAAGTGTTATACTGGGGCCTCGCTCTATATTCTGGTTTCTATCTGGGTGGTTGGGTGAGTTGTATAATAGAAGATTCGAGCATATTTCAAGGGCCTCAATCAACTGGGGGAATTCGGGGATGATGATCAGCCGAACAAGCCAGTGGAGCTCTGCATCGAGGCTAAGTGCTTTGGTCCTTTGTATGTAAGGCATTGATATACGGAGACTCACTATTGTTATTGGTTATTCTCTTTAAATTTTTTCCTCTTATTTTTCTATTTTGTATTCTTTATGTCCTTTTTTTTTTTCTTGTTTCCAAGAATCTGATAAATGTATTGCGGCTGGTGAGACTCGAGAGTTCGCGTCCATTTCCTGCTTATCATCTTCTCATTCATACCCATATCCGGCAACACTGATACAGGTGAGCCCCCCTGGTTTTAGAAGCGCACCTCTTGGCCGAAATCGTTTAATCAAGTTGGCCAAAGTTAAAACAGAAGAAATTATTATTGGATGTGATACTAGATTATTGCAAGTTTTGGTGAAATTTGATTTTACTTTCTCATGAAATAAAAAAGTCTACTTCTTACTGGTGGTGGCGCACGTGACCTCCCAGCTCCTCAAGGTAGTAAATTTGTGATAAATACAGGCCAAGAAATCGAGATATTTATGATAGGCTAAATTTTCCATTTCTTCTCTTCTAATAATTCTTAGTCAGAAATGCAGTGTTCTTGAGGAATTACAACTAATTGATGGCGCAGATTTCATACACAGTTAAAACGTTCCATGTAGAGAGTACGTCTCGAAGCGTCTGGAACATAACCCTTCATCCAAACACAATAGAAAGAATATTATTGTTATTCTTTATTTTTTTTCTTCACAATTCGTGATTTTCGAACTAAAATTAGGATTTGGCACCTTCGTGTATTTTTTCAATTTTGAGGATTCAACAAGGTTTTTTTATTTATTAAATATTTCGCAAAACAATGCTACAAATTCACTTGGCAACATACTTGGTTTAAAAATCCCAAATTGCATTTATTTCAACAAAAGCAGCATGTAATATTAAATTCAAAGCACTTCTTTTTATGTAAACAACAATTATCATGCCCATCCTTGAAGTTGGTCATAGTAGTCTACTCTTTTATCTGTTTGCGGCAAAATCTCCACCACTGCGACCCGCATTGCATCCACCATGGCTGGGTGCCCGCAACTGACAAACGCAATACTTTCTTGACATTCTTCTGTTTCGGAGAAAACAATTTCGGAGATTTCTGGTTTGGAATAAACAAAAGAGATGTGAGGGTATTTTTCCTCAAAATGCCTCGAAAATTGAGTTTCAGAATTCCCCACACTCGCGCGAGAAGAGCCAACTATGAAATCCACCTTTTCTTTTTCATCAGGGGTCGGGCTTTCCAATTGGAATCTTGTCAAATAAATCGTAGACTCAATACTTGTGTTTTTCAAAGCAAGCAATTCCTCTTCACAACACTCAAGAGAGGCTGCTTCCTTTGTTATCCAAATGAACTTAATTTTCTTAGAACAACCAGCGTTTTGAAGGGCCAAGCTATAAGCCTCAGAATATATGCCAGGGAAGCCCTTGCCACCAGCTATAAAAACCACCAGATTATGCCATTTTGTAGGGGCAGGTCTTCCATATATTCCCTCCATTGAAACTCTCATGCTTATGCTTTTGCTAGGAGCAGAGCAAGCTTTATTAGCAATTTTCCGAGTAACACCCAGCTTCACTCCGCATAGGAATACCACCGTGTTGTTTTGACCGGTAGACTCTATGCATGAAAAAGGGTGGGATTGCCAAAAATACCTCCCGAAAGTCAACCAGCAATGCCCCCCTGGAACTGAAAAATAGTGCTTTGGACGTGGAATTTCGACCCTTAGTGTATCATCACAGTAGTAAGTTATGTGAGCTTTCGGGAAGCCGAAGTATAGAAGCCTGATATACCTTAAAAGGCGATCCGCCAAAATAAGAGTGACTGCTATGTTCATTAGAAAAACGTAGCCTAAATCAGCAAGATGGAACCATGAACCTGCTAGAAATATCACTGCTAAAATAAGGTGCAACATGAAAAAGGCCTCATAATAGTGACGCCGAAAGTAAAGCAAACTGCCGAAAAATAACATTGTACATGCTAAAGTGGCAACAATTCCCCATACTACATACCAAGTTGGAATTTCACTATAATAAAGTCCGTGCATGGCTAATGAAATAGATGCCACAACGGAATGTATGACAATACCACTGATACAGACTCGCCCAATCCATCGATGATAAAGCATAAATGTGGAATGATCCCATTGAGTACAAGACTGGAGAATATTGTTTCTTCCAGAGAGTAGAAGAACTAGGGGAACTAGAGTCGTGGACATGATGGCACTTCTGTTTGCTAAGTAGTGAATGTAGTCTCTTGCAACTGGCTTGAAGTTGGTGATTTCCCTTGAACCATACCCTAAGCTGCATAAAATGACAAAAAGAGCAAAGAATACGCTTACGATAGAACTTTCCAATCTGGAAGGCGAATAGAAGTGTATAAATGCGAAATATTTCTTGGAAAGCATTTTATGGCTCTTTCCCAATGCAGGTAATGTAAAATATCCCCGGACACAAGTAGCCAATTTTCCATTAAAGTGAAGTCTGACATCAGGAAACAATCTGACTAGCCAATTCGTCATAGTGGCAACAGTGAAAACAACAAGCCAAAATCCGTTTAATACCAAACCACAGTACATGGCTCTATTTTTCAACTCATATAAAAGAATGCTTGCTTCTTGGCTTATGATCACTTCGGTCTTGTTTAAAAGGATATGGTAGTCTGTAATTTGTTCAGTTCCAGTTTTGGATTCTTCATTGCTTTTAAATCTCGCATATGCCATCATGACAAATGTTTCACTATAATCTTCGATTCTATCACAATTATCTTTGAGTTGTAATCCGATCATTTTAAAGTCGAGGCCACCTTCTACCAAACATCCAACCATGCTTTCTAACGCATACGTTTCACACCAATCTAGTTTCATGGTGAAGCTATTGAGGTAGTTTTCGCAACCAATGAAAATCTCTTGCGGTCGCTCCCAAAATTTAAAAGACGCAGCTGCCCAAGTGACATTGCACCAGATAAAAATAGCTAAAGAGAACATGACAATCAGAAAGATTTAGCAAAAACAAAAGTAGCCACATTTTAACTGAAAAGCGTCGCATCTACGTAATTTAGCTGCTTTCAATCATGACTCCGATATCGGGTTCAAAAATTATAATTAAACAAGAGAATAATGCATACAATATGCACTAATAAGAAACAAGAGGTGTTAGTACAAATAAGGTAAGTGTTTCGTCAACAAATTACTTTTTTCCGGCTGATAATGTAAAAGTACATAATCAGTAAGACTAAGAAAATTTAAAGAAATAGGGTTTCTTTCGACAAGATTGCTTCCACACTCTGGCGGTTTAGATGGATAGATCTAAGGCGAACATTTCACTTTCTTCCCCCCATTTTTTACAAAGTTTTTGTCGATCTGAGTTGTGAGAATCTGGGCGTGTCACACAAAAAAGAAAAAGGAAATTGATGAAGGATAGCCGATATGGTAAACATGAACATTTGCTCTCTGCTACTGGCTAGAAGAAAGCTGAAGGATTTTCATTATTCTCAGTTAGCCGAGGAAAGTTTACAGCAAAATAATAGCAAAGAGAATTAAAAAAGGATGTGGTATTGTATATGGCCACAGAACAATAGAATAGAGATGTAGATCATGTCACTGACTTCAAGCGATTGGGCAACCCCGAAACCTTTATTGTTAAAACTGCCTAAAGGAGTATTTCAAGGAAGATTTTAAATATTCTTACTTTTCTTTTGTTGTGAGCAACGACAAAGAAGGGAAAAAAAAAGTAAGAATCAGAAATTTCCCTTCAGACAAGTTTAGCACAATTTCTCGAAATCAAATGCTCGCACTGAAAATCATAATTGAGACAATATGACGCGATTGGGATTTTTGTCGTCGCTGGTCAACTTAAGGTAAGGGGGTTCAAAAGGGCAAAATGCAACGGGTTAAGGGAGTAAACGTTACACTAAGTAGTATCCGCTTATAGTTTTAACAAAGGCCACCTCGCTAAGGGTTATCAGATAAGAGAAATCAAGATTATCAACAAAAATTAGGAATCATCGTTGACCGATATCAATCCGAGTTCAAAGTTTGAAACAATGAACATCATCATCAAGTGCCTAGATTCATTAAGTTCAAATTTACGGCCCAACTTTATATGAGCTTCTCGGTCGGCAACATACTACAAATATGCACTGCCAAGAGGCCGAAAAGCACACACCAGTCGTCCCTAAGAACGCCAGCCAGTGTGAATTTCAAAGATTCTTGCAAGTCTTTACATTCTGCTGCTGGACCAGGATCTTGTTATATACCAGGATAGCTGCGAAACAACAACCTTTGTACACGAAAGGTGGTGTATGTTGTCGCTTATCGGTACTGTCCCCCGATAAAATACAGGAAACGGGTATATAACTCAACACACAGCACAACAACTATTTAGCAAGATGTTTTCGAGTATTTTCAAATAAATGACCGTAAAATAAAAAACCATCAAATCCATGGGAGGTACTGATGTGTGTCCCCAAAAAGCTGCCCAAATTTTGAACTCACGTGAAATTGCCTGATCGAGCCCCTCTCTCGCCCCTCTCTCGCCCCTCATCCCTAATTTTGGCTCTGTTTTTTTTGCGGCTTTTTCCCGCATCGCGCGTGACCAAAACCACAACAAACAGCGCGTTTCCCAAGCTGTGATTGGTTGAAATCCTCAAAACTGCATATAAAAGCATTCTTGCCTGTGCACGACAACGTCCAACCTCCCACCTCCCGACATCAACAAATTCCCTTCACACACACCTACTACTTTTATGTCCAGGACTTGACCATCAACCATCAAAATCCCATAGTTGTGCAGGACATAAGTTATATCCACACCCTCTATTTTGTTCCCAATCAGCTGGTTAGTTAAAGTAAAGTCGTTTAATCGTCTTTTATAGTTAGCCCATCGAGATTGCCGCCGCCTGTTTACCCTGTCAGAGTAGACACCATTGAGCAAAAAAAAAAAAAAAAAAAAAAGGTCCAGAAAAACAACCGCAGTTTTCTCCCAGAACCAAGCGACAAAACGTAAACAAACAGCGACACGAAACACGTCTCTCGCTAGTTTACTTTACCTTGTCTCGTCCAACACTTATTTTAAGTTTGATAAAAAAAAAGCTTGCTTAAGCGTTCTTTTTTATTCTTGCTAAAGAGTTTGCTTCCTCAATTGCTTACCCGTTCAATTTTTTTTTATTTTTATTTTTGAAAAACAATGTCGGGCCCTTCCACTTCTAACGAACGGACTTCTGGCCAAGGCCACATCCAGCATCAACACCAGCATCAGTTGCAACACCCTCACCAGCACCATCTTGGACAGCCACACCCGGCTTACCAGCAAATTGACCATACAGCTGCTGCCGCCATTGCCATGGCTAACGGACACGATTTCCCTAACCCAGCAGTGATGGGCCACCACGAGGATGAGAATCCTTATCACCGTGGTGTGATGAGTGCCGCTGCTGCCGTGCAATTGCAGCAACAACAGGCTTTGCAGCAGCAAGCTTTGCAACACCATCAAATGCAACAACACCACCAAATGCAGCAGCAACATCACCAGATGCAACAGCACCACCAGATGCAGCATATGCCAATGCAGCAACAACATCTTCCACCACACCACCAATTGCAGCAGCAATTACATCAGCAGCAGATGCCTCCACACCAGCACCCAATGGGTATGCCTTCTGCCGGTATCGACTACGAGAATGGCGGCTTCCTCATCTCTAGACACGGCGAGGGAGACATCATCAAGACGTTCAACAGTAAGCTGGATTTGGTGAAGTACGTGAAGACAGTGCTCAACGAAGAGGAGCAGTGTAAGATTGTTATCAACTCGTCAAAGCCAAAGGCGGTATACTTCCAGTGTGAGCGTTCGGGCTCTTTTAGAACCACCGTGAAGGATGCCACCAAGAGACAAAGGGTCGCTTATACCAAGAGATCCAAGTGTGGCTACAGATTGGTGGCAAACTTGTACCCTCCGGAGAAGGATAAGTCCAAGAAGATCAAGAAGGACAACGAGTTTGATGGCTACGAGGAGGACAAGCGTGAGGCCGAAATGTGGATCTTGAGAATGATTCACCCTGCGCACAACCATCCTCCTGAGCCAAACTTTGCCAGCATTGGTGGCAAGAAAAAGAGAGCCAAGTACACCCGGACTTTGGTTGAAAAGCCCTTGCACAGAAGTCAAGGTGCTGCCGCTGCTGCCGCTGCCGCTGCTGCTGCTGTCGGATACCAGCCAGATATGCTTGACCATCAACACCTCCAGGCCCATCCATACCAACACCTTCAGCACCAGCAACAACAGCTTCACCCACATCTTCAGCACGCGCAGCACCACCCTCATCACCACCATCATGAGGAGGCAGCCCATCCTTCTGTGCAAGACGTGGCCGTGATTGCAGCCATTGAGGCCGCTCCCGGTAACCCTTCTTTGCTGAATCCACCAGTGGATCCTAGCATCGATCCTTCGGTGGACCCAAATGTGGACCCTAGTGTGCAGCAGCATGACCATGCACACGGGCATGTCCACTGATTGTGTTGATTTGTTTTCTTTTGTTGCAAAATGGAAAAGAACAGACGTGTATACTATTAACCGCTCAGCTTTTGCTTTCTTTTTGCCTTACCCAATGGGGCACTGTTTGACAGGAGGGCTCTAGATTCTTGTTCATTGATTGTGTCCATGGTGAGCTAAGCTAAGCTGAGCTGAACTTACCTTCACTCCCCCTTTTTTTTTATTTTCTACACCCTTTATTTTATCGTGGGCGGATGCTTTGTCCGCTTGACTTGTTCTATGTTTGTATAATTACCAATAAACAATTGTAAATTAATTGTGAATCAATTTTGAATAAATGGCAGGGCCTTTCTCCTTTCTAACCGCTCTCATCGTGGCCGTAATCCGAAAAGAGCAAATCCCCTCGATAAGGGTACGGTATATCTATTGAGTGAGGACTGATGGAATACGAACTTCCCAGAAACTAGGGTTGTTTTATATACAATTTATACAAAAACATGTTAATTTGATACATATTTATGTTCGTCATGGTTGCTAATTAAGCTTTTCAAATTCAAGCTTGCGGATATCAGTAGAGCTGAGTTTCCCACTCGAATTGTCTTTTCTAGATTCCCATTTCCGCCTACCACATCAACACAAATAATTTTCAACGGTAAGAGCCCCGAGTCTACGCGGTAGGAATTCACAAAGCTAGCCCCTTTGAAGGTTTCTTCACTTAGAACTTAACCAGCCGGAGGAGATGGGTGATTTTGTCTGCTGGAAATGCGCACCCAACTTCCAAGTGCAAGTGCAAGTGCGTTTTGTTAATGGGATGCCAAATTGCCTATGAACAAAATACCGTGTACGTAGTTGACGTAACTATTTGATATGAGGTTGTGAGGAAGAAGACTTTCGATTCCAAACAATACGAAAGAAGAGAAAAAAAGAAAAAAAAAAATACAGCCACGGATAATTAACTAAGTGAATAATAATTTAAGTTAGTAAATTACTGTAATCTCTATTTACTATGGATGATGGAACTAATCAAAATGGTCATATAAAATTTTGCACTGATAATTTTACTAAAACAGATTGTGAATGATTACAATATTTATTATTAAGTAAATTTAATATAAAATCTAATTTACATGAAGCTAGAAATAAAATATATAATGCTAATCAATTTAGAATATATATTATTGGAGAATCTATGCCTAAATTTAGAACCCTAGTTTTACCATAGTTACTGAAGTCTGACCGATCTTATCGCGCACCAGCAAATGCGGGATGTGTTTTGAGGGGTAATTACTTGAAAATCTGTTAACATAAAATACTTCTTTATCGAAAATCAAGATTTCTTTACGCTGATACATGCTTGTGTTTTTGTGTTGCTTATGAGTTCCAGTGAAAATTTTATAAACTTTTCTAGAAAACAGGCTTTAGTTCAATTATCGGTTTACTTTCTTGGTCACGTGCTTTTCCAAACTTAATTTCAAGAAGTGTACATTTCAGTGGGACCCCCGCAAAAGCAGTCATCTCGCTGAGAAGAAACCAATTGAAACATCAAAAAGAAGGAGGCAAAAAAAAAAAAAAAAAAAAAA
>JAJMCO010000174.1:0-26038 GCA_030573015.1 Metschnikowia peoriensis | reverse complement strand
CCATTGAAGAGAAAGGACGCTGTTGTGGGCCACGAAATCATTGGTAACGTCATTGCTGTTGGAGATGCCGTCAAGTCGATCAAGATCGGCGACAGAGTTGGTATTGGTGCTGCCTCTGGTGCTTGCGGTGACTGTAACAGATGCCACACCGATAACGAGCAATACTGTAACCAAGGTTTTGCCACTTACAACGATGTCGACCCCTTTGCTGACAATTACGTGACTCAAGGTGGATACGCCTCGCACTCGATTGCCAACGAAAACTTCTGTTTCCCCATCCCAGACCTGCTTTCCTCTGTGGACGCTGCTCCATTGATGTGTGCTGGTTTGACCGTTTACTCGCCATTGGTGAGAAACATCGGCAAGGTTGAGAAGCCTGTGGTTGGTATCATCGGTATTGGTGGTTTGGGCCACTTGGCTCTTCAATTCGCCAAGGCCTTGGGTGCTGAAGTTTACGCCTTCTCTAGAGGCTCCTCCAAGAAGCAGGAGGCCATTGGCTTTGGTGCTGATGGCTTCATTGCTACTCAGGAAGAAGAAGGCTGGGAGAAGAAGTACCACGACAAGTTCAACTTGATTTTGAACTGTGCTTCCGGTGTGGACGACTTTTCCTTGGACAAATACTTGCTGACTTTGATTGTTGACGGTAAATTCGTCAGTGTTGGATTGCCACCGGCTGGCGACACTTTGTCCGTTCACCCTTTCACTTTCGTGCGTAACGCCACCTCTTTCGGTGCCTCCCTTTTGGGTTCCAAGGTTGAGGCTGCCGAGATGTTGCAATTGGCTGCTGAAAAGGGCATCAAGCCTATGGTTGAGGAGGTGCCTATCACCGAGGAAAGCTGTGGAAAGGCATTGACCAGATGTGAGGACGGTGATGTTAGATACAGATTCGTGTTCACCAAGTTCGACGAGGCCTTTGCCTAAATTATTTAAGTTTATGTATATATTTACTTTCAATGGAAATCTCGCATTATATAAATATTTGCTCCATGTATAACCACTAGGGTGCATGCTCAAGTGTAGCTTTTTGTTTCACTATGGCGTCATCACACGTCAAGGGAGAACAAATTCGGGGTGCAGTTTTTGTTCTTTTTTATTCTCTTATTTTCGGGGAAAAGCATCTCTTTTTGGGCTTGATTAATCGTTATAGTTCAGACAATTGATTTGACGAAGTACTGGACTGCTTGATGTTTATTACTCGGTCTCATGAAGTTTTTTATAAAACATTTGCTTCGTACAAGCGAATAGAAGGCAATATTACGAGCTAGCTCTCCTAATTTTACTTTTGCATATTCAAACTTTGGAATCGTTTTTATTCCCTGATTTTAATTAAAAATTATAAAACCGGTGCCGGAATTAGAAATCTTCATTTTATGAAAATAGCGCGTGGATGGCTGCGCTGAGAGGCTACCGAAAACACTTAATAATATTTAGCTACAAACTTCGAAGGATCGATGGAAACAAGAATTTGAAAAAAAAAAAAAAAAAGAAAAAGAAAAAGAAAAAATTCATAAGAGAACACTCTCACAAAAATTCCAATAGAACAAAACGATCCCAGATAAAATACACTAACTAGAAATGAAAGCAAGATGAATTAGGGCAGAAGAAAATTGAAAACGAAATTTTAAAAAAAAAAAAAAAATACATCGAGTGCGAGCATCAGGAAAAAACATCTGCACCTCCGATCACCAGCGAGATATTCTCAAGGCTATTCAGTCCATCACTGGTTTATAAACACCAAATAATCTTCCAAAACAGGAAAAAAAATCACCATGTTTAGCGTACTGCGCCCCACCATACACTTGCGGCCCACAAGCCTGCTTTTGCGGGCATTCCACACCTATCCCTCTGCCCTCCGCAAAGAGGAAATCACAGCTCCACACGAGGTGGCCAAAGAATCAACGCTTCCTCGAATTAAGCAGGATTTGAAAATCAATCCTCGGCCCGCCAAAGCCCGTATTCCATTTTTGTCCGACCACAAAATCGAAAACGACTCGCTGTACCGCATGTCTGGATTTGCCCAGAGTGTGGGCCAAGCGATTGTGCGGGTATTCAATATTGACATGGACAAATCGAGATCTGGACCTGTGGCGGGATCGTTCTATTTCGGTGAATGTAAAAAACAAGGTATGTTCTATCCCAACGAGCCTCTTTCGGAAACTGCTCGTTTCTACTACGAAACATTGCAACTACCCATGAGTTTTTCGCAGTGGTTTCAGATCACTGCATTGCATTATTGGATATTATCAGTGAGAATGCGGGCGATGCCATTTAAGTATGGACGCAATTACCAGCAGAAACTCGTCGACCGTATTTTCCGCGATATGGAGCTTCGGATGTCTGGAGAATTGGGCATTTCGTCCAATCGTATTATCGAGGGTTACTTGCGTGATTACCACACGCAGCTTTTGGGTTGTGTGGTGGCATATGACGAAGGTCTTGTGACTGACGACATCACATTAGCCGCCGCTTTATGGAGAAATATTTTCAACGGTGACCCAAACGCAGACTTGCGTCATGTGGAGGCTCTTGTTGGCTATGTTAGACAACAGTTATACGTGTTAAATAAGCTTAGTGACCGTGAGTTTGGTTTTGGTATGTTCACGTTTGTTCCACCTGACCAAGTGGTCAAGCCTTTGACCACAGCCCAGGAGAGTAAAATGAGGGAGCTTGCGAAGCAAAAGTTTGCATCCAAGACGTTACCTTCGGAACGCAGTTCGCTTTCTTTGGATGAATAGAGGAGATTTTTGTATATAGTCTAGATATTTAATGGAGGAGTAATTATTTATTGTGGGGGATAAATCCGAGTCCCAAATTCCGTTTCCTTCTGCTGATACTGCTTAAATCCATGTATCCCCTTCCTGGCTCGTTCTCTGTGTCTATGGTCGAATAATGAAATGAACTTTGCTACAGAAAATATAATACTAAAGTGGCGAAGTGTATGGGAACTGGCAAGTCTCATAGGTAAATACCAATCGAAAATGAATTGCTGGGATAATCTTTCCTGTAAGTTCGGGTGAACTGTGTACATGTTTTAAGCTCTCACTAAGTCTTAAGGGGGGATATACCCTTATAATAGCAGTTAACTGGTAATGCTTTACAGCACAGGATTCTGTTAAAGTTTTTTTTTTTTTTTTTTTTTTTTTTTTTTTTTTTTTTTTTTTTTTTTTTTTTTTTTTTTTTTTTTTTTTTTTTTTTTTTTTTTAATTTACCGGTAATTTATTCCCTACCTTCACCCTTTTGTGAATTGTTTAGACGAAATCACACCCTGCTAGTTTCTCTTTATTAAAAAAAAAAGGCATCATGCTACCCGAAATAGTTTGAGCTACTCTTACTCATCGATTCTCAGGGACGGATCAATTCACATAAGAATATGTCAATGTTCCTTTCTGATTTTAAGCCAACTTTCCAAAGGTGTCTTTAACATACACAGCAAATTTATTGGCTTACAATGTGGGACTTCTATTAAAACGAAATCTTATTGTGTGTATTATCGGCATAAACTATTTTCTTAAGTGACTCTTTACAACTTAGAATCCTTGTGAGATTCCCATGATTCGCCATTGGTACCCCGGATCATCACGTTCATTACCGCATAATCCTCGCCTTCTTTAGCACTAGGGTTCTCCTTTGAGCCCAAGAAAATGTCCTCATAAAAATGAAATCCAAAGCGACTGTAGATCGGAATGTTATCAGCGGAAGAGCTTTCCAAATATGCGATGTTGTTGTTTCCAGGAACGTCGATATACTTTTCGAACATATAATCAAACATTAACCGCACGTTACCTTTACCCCGTGCGCGTTCTTCAGAACCCAAGTAAACTAAAGTATAAACATCCTTACTGCTGAAACGATCGTCGGAACTAAGGATCCTTTCACAGGTGTCGTGCAATAACGGCAACATGCCCTTGAAGATCTTGTCCTGTCCCTTCTTGCCCGACATTTCCCAAAGAGTATCGTAGCCGGATTCCATAAGATTAGCAAAGCTGTCTAAGCCATCCTCTACAGATGTGGGGTGCGACCATACGGCCACGGTTTCAAATCCTTCATCCGATTCACCAATGCCGAAACAGATGCCCTTATTAATATGTTGGGTCACGTAGCACTCGTAAAGTTTACGATCAACCAAGTCCCGATATTCTGGGTCTTTGATGTGCAGGGTCAACAATCTAGCAAGAGCATCCGTGCCAAAAGAGTTATGCAACGTGCGGGCTGCTTGAGGAACATCGTCCAAAGTTAATTTCCGAACACGCGAATACCGGTCGGTGGTTTTAGCAGGCGAAGTGGTGGAGATTGACAGCATGATTTCTTTTAATCAAATTCGTCTATATTTTTTCGATTTTTTTTAAAACTTTTTTTTTTTTCTTTTTTCAAGAAGATATTATTATTATTTCCTGTTTTGTGATGGGAGTTCTAGTAGAGATGACCGGGATCAAAAAGATAGAACGTACTTATATTGGTAGCTGAGCTTCACGAACATAACCAGGCTTTTCAGCATATACTAGGTGAGTTTAAGAAGTGTGCGAAGGCGGAAGTTGTTTGTTGCTGGATGTGTGCGTATGTGAATTCAGATTCTCCGTTTGTAAAATAGAATAGATGGTGGATCTGATGAGCTGGAATATTCTTCCTTCGTAAAATGATGCGAACCCTATCTTTATACCTACTAGAAATCGTATTCCACCCGCGCCGAGATAGGAAGTCGCAAACGACCTGTGTGCCTGCACGCACTTATCAATCTCTGCTCAACGTTCCCACTGGTGTCCTGGCCTGCCGATTCAAGGAGGTTTGATGCGTGTGGTCGCGGCCAGAACTGGCGTCACCTCACGTCCGTGTGGGGGGCTTGGAAAGAGGTGACACTCATGCAGACACATTTCCAAAAAAAGGACAGGACAATATGCGGAATAACTCATGTGTATATGAGGGAAGAAGGAAAAGTATTCTAAAATTAATAACACTTTGAAGCTTTTCGCGATCCTTCTCTCTGTCTTCCGTGGTCAGCCAAGGGCCATTTCAGCACAGGGCTGCTTCTGGACCGCCGTTCGCGCCTGTAATTCCGCACGTTATCGGGATTCTAAGCGCAAATTGTACTGCAGAAAAAGACTTATCGTTTATGCTCACACAACTACCGTTTTGCTTGACCTTTACTCCAGGTTGCTCGAGAAACTAACGATATCTCGAGAAGATCTGTACCTCAAAGAGGCAGGTCTTTTCTTTGAATTCCTTTTACAAGAATATTGTTGGCCCATAATTATCTGCCAATCCATCGGCTCAAGGAAATACAATTCCGAAAGCGGCCCGCGCTGTTGCGATGACTTGGCGCAGACTTGCATGATTTCTCATGTTTTCATAGCCAACTTTTCTTCCATCATTTTATTTTCCACAGTTTTCATTCGGCAGAAACGGACACGATAACTTAACTTGGAATTCGTATTATATTAGCATTAGCGGAACTACCTATTTATCACTTCTTTCCCTTCTTCTTCTTCTTGTTTTTATTGTTCTTGCTCTTACTAGCACTGCTGCTTGCAGCTGGCTGTGATGCGGCAGGTGCTGGCGACAGTTCAACGGCACCCTGGTGACCACCCGACTTTTTCTTCAAGTCCTTCTTTGAAGGTTTATAGTAGGAGCGAAGTTTCATAGGAAGCCATCTCTCCTTATCGAGGTCCTTTTCTGCATCAAAGTCGCTGTCAGGTCTCAACACCTTGTTCTTTGAGAATTTAGGCTTATGTGGCTTCTTAGTGACTTTAAATGGCTTAGCCGCAGTTCTGGTCACAAGCGAGGTTTCAGTCACCTGCTGTTTTGGAATCATGTCCTCAATTTGCACCAGCAAAAGATCCTCTACATCCTCTGCAGATGCAAGATCTTCTGCAGGCACCAAACCCGAAAGATCTCCGGTCAAAACACTAGAAACAAGGGTATCCTTTGGGTTTGCCTCTTTTAAAAGATTCAAAAGAGGTGTAGGATCCTGTGCCGAGTTAGCTGCAGATAATTTGAATGCAAATGCACGTACAAACTCGTACAATGACTTGTTTTTCCCGAGAGTCTCTGGGGCCAAGCTGATGAATTTGTTTGTCAATGATTTAGTGAACTCTTCAAGCTTGTTTATGCTCCAGTGGCTCTGGCGAGTCTCGTATAAGCTAATAAGAGTTCCAAACACAGATGCGTGCATGTTTTCTGGGGCACCTTCAAGCTCCAATGTAGCAAGTTTCTCCAACACCAGAAGTGCCTGGTCATATTTGGCCCATTTGGAGTTGAAGTGCACTAGAAGCAAAGAGGCAGCGACAATCTCATCATCAGTGTTACGCGAACTAAGCTTGCTCTGGCAAAACTTGAACAATTTCCTACTGGCGTTCTTGGCCTCGCTGGTTGATTGCAAGTCCCGAATAGAGATTTCCAACTTCAAAAGAATTTTGTATAAAACAAGCGTCAAATCCCCGTGGAAGTCCTGAGCATATTGGTTCCGGAACTTCGATCTGAAATAGCTGGAAGTCTTGGCCAAAGTTCCACTTTGGTAAGATAACAACAAGTGATTTTTTGTCAAGATCTGGAATTGCGGCTTGGTAAGTTTGTGTCTCAAGTGGTGCAAGTTATCCTTGTAGTTTAACTCTCTAGCAGCGAAGTTAACGTTTTCAGAGGTCCCTGATAACGCAATGTAATTATTTCTGAAAGTTAATCTTGTCATAAGATCGGTCACGCTTTCCAAATCCATTGCCTTTAATTCAGCAAGTGACTTTTGAGTATTTCCTAAGATTTGATGGATGTATGCAATAGTCAACTTAATGGGGGCGATTTCAAGAGCCAAATCAGCAGGGTCGGAGTCCATGTTTTGCTCGAGACACATGGAAGAAGCCTCCTCTAACAACTTTAAGGCAGAAGCCGTGTTACCACCTGCAAGTTCAATCAACGCTTCGTTGAAGACGATATCGTAGGTTTTTTCCGCCGCAGAAACCACAGTCACAGGATTTTCAGCAAAATTCTCTTTGGCAGCAAGCTGCGATAAAATCGCCCGTTCGTTACAAGCCATGTCGACCTCATTATCGACGGAATTTGATGAAATTAGTTCACGGTATAACTGCAAGGCCTCTGAAATGTGGCCATTTTGATAGTAGCTTTGTGCCATCACATGCTTCAAGGCTCTCAGACTGATGCTATTAACATCAAGATTGCCCGATCCCGTTGCATTTTGGTAAAGCGTTTTCAACTGCTCGAAATGGCCGGTTTTATAATAGACATAGGCCTTTTCCACAGTGAACTCGCGGTGGATTTCTTCGGAAACCTCGTCCAAAAGTTGCAAGGCACGATAGTATCTATCCTCATTGATTAACGATACAATACAGTTGTGGAAAGCATTGATATCGTTGAAGTTTTTCACTTTAGACAAGTATTGGTACGAAACCTCGAATATCTCCTGCCCCGAGGACTCGTTGGCACCAGACACGTTGAGCCTCTTGAAGGCATCAATCACAGAATTCGACATATCTATTAGAGAAACTAGTCAAAGAAAATATGTATATTTATGCCGGGATTTTGTGTATAATTTTGAGTGTCAAGAATTTTACTTTGGTGGACTTGAACAAAGGTTGATCAGTGCGGGTTTTTTTTTTCGTCGCCAGTGTCCATATGCACTTCCAAAGTTGGTAACTCGGGCCGTATGTCACTATACCATCCAACTCCGCCAATTTCCATTAATTGTTTGGTTTGGAAAGTAAAATATATGAAAAAGAGAAGAAGTGGCAAAAAAAATTAAGAATTCTTTATTCTTTTTTGATTTGTTTCCAGCTTCTTTTTTTTTTCCCCCTTGCAATTTCTCAACTATCTCGTTCGTTCACTCACACGACGCTCGTTTCGCAGCTGATGGAACCAATTGATTTCATCAGGTGGTGTTGTGGAACCGTCTTTTATGAAAATACTTGATTTGTAAAAAAAATAAAAAATAAACTCTATACAATCATCTACAGTTCTTTATAATAGATTGTTTGGTGTGATATGCTAAAACTCATTGTTCATTGGGTATCCTGGTGCTATATGCAAATGTAAAAGTAAAAAACGGAGAATATCCGAAAAGAAAAGAAAAGAAGTGAAGTTGCAACAAATTATGAGAAAGCGTTAGTTTGTGTATATCAGAAAACGGGGTTTCTGTACCAAGTGTTTTTTGCCCTTGTTTACGCCAACAGACATTGACCGTTTGCGTCTGGCAACTTCTTGCAGTTTCGCTATCAAACGCAATTCCAAGTCGTCGTCCTCGTTTTCATCGGCATCTTGCAGTCTGTGCAAGATTTGTTTCATTGCATTGCGTGGAGGCGTGACAAAACTGGGCAAGGCCGAGAACTTATGGGCTGTTTTGGACTCATTATCGTAATTTGGTGGCTGATATAATTGCGTGAGTCCCGAAGGATAACGCAGAATTTGGCCCACAGAGACTGCTGAGCCTGCAAATTTGCGGATATCCAAATTGGCCAATGGCTTTCTAGGAGAATAGCGGGTCTGCTGCAAACTCAAAACCTTGGGCTGCAAAATGTTCTCCTTATCATCGTGGGAGAACATATTGTCGGTGTCGTCACGTGACTTGTGGTAGAGCTCATACTCTTCTGGTTTATCTTCATAGATCTGAAACCCAAGAACTCCTTGTTTTTTGCATGGAGTCAAGTTGGTCCCTAGTTTAGGTATCTTGCGTATATTCTGGGCCTGCGCATGAACTTTAGCAGGAGTTGATGGTTTGGACTTCAATGGCGATGATGACCGGGAGTTGAAAATACTGTCTCTTTTAGGGGACAATGGTCTAAATGGAGAGGACATGGTGGAAGAAAAATGATATTTAATGGAATTTGTGATTGTTGAGATGATAACTATTAGTCCTATAGCATATAAGAATAAAAAGAGAAATGTGATGGAAAAAGGAACAACTTCTGGCCTCGTGGTTATAAATTTTTAGCAAGACAAAATTAAAAAATATCTGGCAAGTGACCGGGTCTTAAATGGCTCATGCGCAAGGCTCCTGCTGCAGAATCACGCGTGCGCGAGGTGGCTGATATTCGCGATTCTCCTAAGAAAAATGTTTAAAAAAAAAAAAAAAAAAACACGCTCTTTCGTGTTGGAGTGTCTGTTCGCGTCCTTAGGCCGCAACAAGAAAAGTGAATTTTCCTGTAACTTTGCAGTCTTTTAGAATAAAAAAAAAACTTGTTTACTACGGTCTAGAAAATATTTAATATCTCGTTTAACAGAGGGTATGAGTATGGCTTTTTTGTAAATAAAGGGCCTTATCCGATCTCGCTGGAACAACCCTTGAGCAGTTGCAGGACAAGGTTCAATTCGCGTATGTAGTGTCCCGTTTTGGCACTTTCTATTTCCTTTTTTGTCGGACGTGCCTTTTCAGGTTCCTGTTCATTTGCTGACCAACAGTGCTCAAATGAAATGAAAAAATAAATATAGGTTTAATAATTTGCACCATTTGATTCACTATAAATACTTTCCTTTGGGTTCTGAATTACATTGCCAACCAGTTCATAGTGAAAAAAAAAAAAAAAAAATAGTACGTGACGCTTATAGGGCCCTGTGGCCCGCAAGACGCACCTTCAACAATGGAGCATTTTTACTTCTCCACAAGAATGGCGATACTCGAAGATTTTCGTTATTTTAAATTTCCACCTTCTTTTTCTAAAGCTTTTTATAATTTTCCTCTTTTTCCTCTTGGTCTCCTAGAATGAAACCTTTTTTTCGCTACGACTTTTTCCTTTGGAAAAAATTATTTTTTGACAGCGAAATTTTAGCAGTGCGCATTTTGCACCCATTTCACAGCCAAACTGATGGATTGAGAAATAATCGTAAAACGTCAAAGCACAATTATCAACGTTAAATGGCGAGAATATCAAACTATATATATCTTTTCTTTCTTCTTTTTTTAATGAATTGTTTCAAAAAAACACTCCATAAAAATTCCATTATTAAATGAATTGATTTTTAACTATAACCCTTTTAATTTCCACCCTGCGGAGACAAGGACCGCTACTTTAACCTCTATAGAAATTATTTTCCACAAATGGCAACTTCACCACCTTACCTGGTCTCAACTTACCACGGACCTCGATTTTCACATCATCGCCGACCTTAACATCCTTTGAAATGTAGCATTGAGCGATGTTTTTGCCAAGGGTAGGCGAAGGTGAGCCAGAAGTGGTTTCACCCACCAAAACATCGCCAGCGTTGTTAAAAACCTTACCTCCAGTTCTCACTGCAGGACCTTGAGAAATGACACCAATGCGGCGAGATTTCACTGTCTTCTCTTGGATTTGTTGCAAGATCTTCGAGCTTCCGTTAAATCCGGCATTCTCTATGCGTCTTGTCTTTGGAATCAACCACAGTAAGGTGGCATCAACAGGCGTGATTTCCTCGGAAAGCTCGTTGCCGTAAAGACACATACCGGCCTCGAGTCTGAGAGAGTCTCTTGCAGCAAGACCAACGGGTTTCACCAATTCAGGGTATTCGTCGATCAAGTGCTCGAAAAAGCCACGTGCTTGTTGGGCTTCGGCCTCATTGGAAGATGGAATCGATAACTCAAAACCATCTTCACCGGTGTATCCAGTTCTGGAAAGATGAATTTCAGAATCTACAAGGCCATTAAGTTTCAAGAAACGTGTGTTACCAAACACCACTTTTGATAAGTCCTCGGAAGTGAATTTCTGCATCAAAGCACCGGCTCCTGGGCCTTGCACTGCCAACAATGTGCTCTCGAAGTTTTCATGCTTGACATCATTGAACTGTTGCAATTCCTTCTGCAAAAACTCAGTATCTTTGGCCCTGCATCCAGCATTCGTGACCATATAGTACTGATCATCTGCATGTTTGGTGATAATAGTATCATCAATAATTCCACCATCGTTATTAAGCAAAACAGACAAGCTGCAGGTATTAGGCTGGAGAAGATCAAGGTCAATTGGCGTGACTTTTTGCAAAAACAGCTTTGCTCCAGGACCCAGAATCCGGTGCTGCAACATGTGACTAACATCAAAAAGACCCACTTTGCTACGTACCCAATGGTGCGATTCGATGTGACTTTGGCCTTTGTAGAGAAGAGGCATGTGGAAACCGGCATAGGCAGCAAATTTGGCCCCATACTTCACGTGGCTCTCGAAGAGCGGAGTTTTTGTTAATGCAGAGGTCATAATATAGTGATATTCCTAGGATAAGAATATATTCTTTAATTTGATATAGGAATATTCCTTTAGGGTCAATTTTTTTTTCCTTTTATTCTATTTTTGCGTCTGCTTGTGGAGAAGAAGCATCTATATATGTACTGCGCGTCAAGGACCGAGTCAGCGCGCAGTCAACTTTACCCAGGTCATTTGACTCCGTGCTTTCAGGACCCGAGTCAGGGCCCTCATTATCGTAAACAATAATACTGGAGATTAATATTTTCGGATCCATGGGAAAGAAGCCTGAATGATACCCCCAGCAAGGGGATTTGCTCTTATCTCTAAAAATAAAAAAATTCATCTTCTTATTAATGACATTCTTCCTATTTTATCTTCTGAAATATTAGTGTACGGCTCTCCACACTACGGCTCCAGCGCCGAGTGCGAGCATGATCGCGAGCCCCGAAATCGTATACCCCAAGCGAGTCCATAATGTTTGTCGCACGTGACGATGGGTAAGATTCGAACACGGTTCAGCGTGGGTGCGGGAAATCATGGCGTATGTCACGAGAAACAAATTTAAAAGCAACAAATTCGGCGAAAGCACGCCCACCACCATATTGTAGTCAACAATGCGGCCCCATTTGCGGTAAAATTCACAGAGCTGGCAATGGTAACGCGAGGTGGAGTGCGCGTCGAAAAACGAGATTGGCAATTCAAGCGATTTTTCAAGCATCGAGGAGAATGATAAGTAATAAATAAAGAAAGTAGAAAAAAAGAAAAAAAAAGGAAAAAAGGAAAACAAAAGATAATGAGCTGGAAATTGACGGCTTAAAAATTTTTATAGTAGTATTTTACATCACTGGATAAATGTATGTTTAATAACTGGAATACTCACACAGGTTTCGTTTCACCATTCCTGCTCCGGGCCCAGGTGCGTGTGGGGCGGGCCTCATCCAATTGCCGCATTGGGGTCTGGCAATGGTGCGGCCACTAGACTCCAATCTGGGTTGAGGTAGGCCGCAATGGGCGTGTTGCATAAATGTGTCAATCACAAAGTGTCCCCTTTAATATAATTATCAGTATTATCAGCACTTGGTCCGAGTAATTCAGTTTATATCAAACTGAAATGTGTGTATGTGTGGGGGGATAGTCATGTGTTCCTTCAAAGATAGGGGCCCGATTTATTGATTCGTATCGTGTGAACCTCGCGCAATTCTTGGGAATTGAGTGGCCTGTCACACACATCATGCTATTTCCTGCCATTTTTTTATTCAGTTAAGGCTTGAATAGCCCCTGAAAAGCCGGAAATAGGTAAATCGTAAAAGATTTCACCAATAACTGTATCTATTTTTTTTTTTTCTTCCTTTTTTTTTGGCTAAAGCGTGAGTCAAACTCTCATTTGATGCGCACCTTATTGTAATAAGAAGATCTGTTATTCTACTACGAGCACTTTTACCGTAAAAGAGAGAGACACATATTTTCTTTTAATTTGATGTTGGATCTCAGCTTTTTCTTCAAAAAGTAAATATTTATCAACACGCAAAAACAATGAAAGCAGACAATTACTCAAAGAATGTCTGTGCTTAATAGATAGATCCCCAGACTCAAGCTTAGTGAGTGCGCACATCTTGCCCCAGATCAAGTGCTCAGCTGCAGTGCACCGTAATCAATTTGAAACAAAATGTTATAAAATTTATAAAGCCAATAAATATCCCCACGCGATTTCTATGACACATGGCATCGTTCGATCTTTTGCGTATCACCGAATCACTCCAACTGCCGAAAACAAAGCCTCGCAACGATGCACTTGCGCTTTTAGACGGCCTAGCGGTGTCAAAACTCCGGCTTTCGTCACTGCAACTAGCCAGTCTCGTGTCATCAATATTTAAATCGATCGAAATCGAACGAGATGTGTGTGTGAAAACCCCTACAAATGCTGCTTTGTCAAGGGCAACCAATGCCTCGGGAATTTTAAAGGACTTGATGCTGGAAGCTGTGAAAAAACCATCGTCTCTGAAAGAACGGCCAAAACTCAAAATGTGTTTATCTTTGATCAATAATATTGCATCGGTTTATTATATGTCTCTGTCACTAGCACTGCCAACATTTCCTTCATGCTCAAGCAACTTAGCTCAAACACTTGCTGTACTATTGGAAACGCCATATATATTTACTCATATTACAACCGACGCTTGGTTAAAGTCATATCATTTTCTCATACGTGCAATTGCTTACGAGTTTGAGTATTTGGGCCCGCGAGGAATAAACGAAAACCTTGTAAGTGATCTTTATTCGGCGCTTTTCAGCCTTGTGGGTGGAACACTGGTCCGTTCCATGGTTCCCCTTTTGAGTGAAAACACTTACTTCCCGCTTGCGCGTCTTCTCACTAAAACGCTAGCATATTTCAAGAAAAGAGAGTCGCCTGTTTTGGTGACTGCTTTCAAAATCCTCAACCACTTGCTAATCTCGCTTTCCACCGAAGATGCTGGGTTTCTGCACCAGCTCATTCGTGCAGGCATAAACTGTGCTCTTCAGTTTGCCGCTACTTCTGTGGCCAGCTTACTGGAACAGATCTTCATTTTTCTCAACCTTGATTCCATGCATCGCTATTTATCGCTCTCCAGACTTCCCAAACTTGTATCTGTGCAGCCATTAGATAATACTTCTGATACATACCTGGAAGAGGAAACGTCCATAACCACATATAACTTAGAGATGCTCATCTATGCCCTTCTTAATCGGCTTATATCCCCCGCTCTGAGCCTTACACTGGATGATATAGGAATATGTGAAGAGACTGAAGTCTTGGACTGGTACCACCTCAGCCTGATTTATTTGCAATCAACGAATTCAATACAATGGCTTCTTGCATCAGCGATATCTAAGCTAGTCGATTCTTATTATACAATAAGCAAGATACCACCCCAACAGATTCTGACGCTGCTGCTACCAGTTGCAGTACCTCAAAATGGCGTTGAAGAATCTTTGGCAGTGAGGGCATTTTCTACAAATTCTTTCAAACGGCAGAAACTCCATGATAAGCAGATGAACTTGAATCGTTCACAAACTCCCGCCCAATTCTACACCTCCTTAGTGAATGCAGATGACGAAAGACTGCAAAAATGTGGATTGCAACTTCTTGCTTTTCATTATGAGCTTCATGAACCGCGTTCCAGCATGATTAATCGCGATGTTGTGGCCTTAAATGAATCAAAGATTACAGATCAAGGAATATGCTCTCAAACAAAGTTGCCCCTGTACACTATTTCGGTACTATCTACTATCGTGAAGTTAACGGCTGATCGAAAACACTCTTTTTGGGCACTCTTGGTATGCCGTATAGTGTTGCCAAAGTTCAATTTCGATGTCGAGGTTGCTTCAGAAGCTCACTTATTAAAGCGGCGGATGTACCAGATGCTAAAGTTGCTGCTTGATCTAATTAAGGACAAATCACTCAGTCTGTTGGCGTGTTCAATTTTCGGGTTCATCGTGCAGTCACAAACATTGTCTGGCCTAAAACTTCTTGTAGACAATACGTTAATGAACCAGCTAGATAATGTGACGGAGCTTTCGGAGCTCTTGGGCCCGGCATCAATTGATAAATACGCTTTTGTGTTTTGGCAAGCATTGACCAAAATCTTCATTGTTTTCGGGTCTACTAAAAGAACTCAATTACCCACAGATGTTGGTAAGTGGCTCATCGAAAAGTGGACTGGTGCCTCTGAAAAGATGCAAACAAACGAGTTGAAAGTCGCTGCTTTGACCATCGCTCAAATTATTGAGTGGCTTGGTGGTGTTGTGGACGAAAATGTGACATTTATAACTCTGCCCCATGGCTCATCAGAGCTTATCTTCAAGGACATGAAGGATTGCGAGAAACTTCAAAAATTCATTGTTTTGGAGAACGAATATCAACAAAACACAACCGAGCCTATAGCGGAAGTTCCCAGACTAGAATACTCTCCACATGTGATAGATTCTATTGTCAGTTTCATATGCAGAGACCTTGAAATATCTCCCACAGAAGAGCGACTCAACTACGCTTTGTCGTTATCCATGGCGTTCTTGAAAATATCCGAAGGTATTCGAAAACATTTCCCAGAAAAGTCTGTGCTTATTGAGGATAAAGTAAGAAATCTTCTTCTGTCTCTTACTCCTTTCATACGGCAGAAGGATCAAGCGGAAATCGTCCTCAGCCACTTGCTCGAATTCGAACCCCAGGAGGATCTTTTACATGAGGTAGCTTTTCCTTTCGAAATCATGGATTATCATTTCCGTTTCTTGCACGATACTCCACGTCCTGAGTCCGACTTTGGCACTGATTTTGAGTCCGAATTTTCCAGCGACATTGACAAACAGCTCACACCCGGTGTTGAACTAACTAGTAACAATATTCGCGAGCAAATTACTTACTTTAAATTTCTTGCTAAGTACGACAGTTCAAAACCAGATTCCTGCATCAAGTTTTTGAAAAGTCTTCCTCCCTGCTACATTTTGGAATGCATTTCTTTCTATATGGATATTAACCGATCTCATTATATTCAAATGAACCCACTTGTGATATCGGGAATTGTGCGCTTGATTGGCGAGAAACTTCTATCTGTCCAGGACTTTGACAGACTGGACTCCACCATTAGCATATCCTGTAGGTTTCTAACGACTTTGATTCCCTCGATGAAATCATTGGACAAAGAACTTCAGAAAGATATTCTAGATTTGTTTTCTTTCTTCTTTCAATGTGTGGAAAAAGATCTTTTGATGAGCGAACTGGCGAGAACTAATGTGTGGAAGTTGATGATACATTTCAATGAAAATAATGATGAATTGACAATTTCAAACTCGGATATTTTGTCGGTATTTTTAAACCACTTGCCCAAATTTTCGAACAGAATGAAGATCGCTGTTTCGGAAGATCTTCACGGGTATATCTCGAGGTTGGATTCTGTAAGACAGGAACTCTTTTCTGACAAAATCGCCGAGTGCTTTAGCACACCACAATCCTCAGTTGAAGGATGTGCAACATTTTGCTTGTTTCTTACTACAATCACAAGCAGCTTATCCTTGGATGTGCGTATTCTTCTTGGCATGACAAAGTATTCCCGATTTTCCTTTTTCATCCCATACTTGAAGCAATGCGTACTTATTATGGCGAGAAAGCAAGGATTTGACCATTTAGTCACTTATTTCAGAAGCTTGAAGTTGGATCTTTTGAGACATTGGTGGCTAGATGGTTTAACGTTCTTTGATTTCCCTTGGCAGGTGTTCGGCTATTTTTCAATTGATGATTTTGCCGTTGAAAACTCAATGGAAATAATGGCGGTTTTGTTTGCAATGAAATGCAAGACAGACAAGATGACCATTAGACAAGAGTTTGTCAACACAATAACAAAAGTTAAGGATATCGATTCTAAAAGTTTGGTCCGTGACAGTTTACCTCTAATTATCGCTTTATCTTACACACCCAATGGCATCCGCAGTGAAGTTTTTATTTCCTTGAAAAATATGCTTGGAGCTCTTTATAATGAGTATCTTGTCGAAGTTCTTCCGTTGATAGTTTTGGAGGTGATTCAATTGACGAACGTGAAAAGCGAAATTGCCTTGAAAGCTGCAGTGAAAGAGACCTCATCAGAGCATTTTTTGCAATCTTCGGAACTTATAAGAAACATCAATCAAGAAACAATTGATCCTTCATCAAGTGTTGAACTTGTTTGGGCACTCATCAAGAAATTCCGGCCCGAAAACTCTGAAGACTTTTGGTCCTTGCAGATCGTATACTTTCTCGTCAGAAATATCGGACTTGAGTGCTCACTGGCAAGTATAGAAAAACAAAAGAATATTTTGAGGAAATTGCAATTTGTCTTATGTTTGAGCCGTACAAGACTTCGTGATTTTCACCTTGTTAGACTATTTGTGAAAATTTGTCTTCCGATGTTGCGAAACGGCCTCACTTCTGAGGTATGTTCTATCTTGAGTCTGATGGACTTTGAATCATGCCTTGTTGTTCCTTCCAATGAGTCTTTGAGAATGGTCTTTGAAATCTTAGCGACAATTCTATCTATCGGCCAAGACCAAAGTCAAAATTTCGAGGGTGTTTGTGAAAGTTTAGAGCGTCTTCTTGGCAGTGGAGGTAACTACTTTGGTACTTCCAAAGTTATAATTGAATGTGCTTTGAATTATGTGAGAGGTCAAAACTTTATGATCAGTTTGGCTGAACTAGAGACCTTTCTCGAGGATGAGAGAAATGGCAGTCTTGTTACCCAATCATCCACCGAAATTTTCACGATAATTTCGATATTGTTAAACAATATACGCATTGGGCCTGAGGAAGCAACAAAAAAGGGATTGGCGGCTATGTGTCTTAAACATCGTTTCGATACTAAACTTGACGAAAGATTTCGCGTGTGGTTGGCTGAATACTTGGCCGAATTCCACTTGTCAGGACTGGCATATGACAACCTAGAGCATATGATGCTACTCAAAGAGTACGATGGATTAAATAAGATGGACTTTATTGCCTCACACAAATCACTTGACCCCCTTTTGATCCAATTAGAACAAAATGTACACCGCGCTACTTATGAAGAAGCCGCCTTCTTGGAAAACGCAATTGGCGTGTTGATTTACAAGTTCGAGACCAGAAAACGTGATGTCATGAAGTTTTTGGGTTTCGACGACTGCTATGAATATTACTGCTCGCATATTTTACCTTTGGGTGTTCATTCATACTCATTTCTTAACCCTGAGTTCAATGAATGTTTCGACTTCGATACTTCCATGGATCAGTTTATAAGCGAGTTTGAGCAAAAAATGTCTAAGCTAAATTTCCAGGATTGGTCCTGTGAACTTCTCTTGTCTTTGATCTATGAAGTTTCAAGATACACAAGTGTTGCGCCAGTGCTTGCCAGTTGCATTTTGAAAATGCCAAGTATGGCAAAGGATGTTCTACCAAGCCTAATTTGCTTATATTTATCTATTTCAGGAGAGCGAGGAATTGGAAATATTTCATCCATCTTTAATGTGTACTGGAAAAACTTTCGAAAACCATTCAATCAAGAAAGCATTGAGTTAATCAAGAACATCGCGATTTCCTTGCGAGTAGGTGCAATGCAAAATATTGATACATTCAAGCAGATCTACGGTGTCTTGGATCATAAACAATTGTTTTTCATTGTGAGAGAGAGTTACCTGCCTAAGTCGGCGCTCATGTTTTTCGAAGATGCTATTGCTGGAAAGATTGAGAGTTTGAATTGGAAAGAGTACCGAGAGCCTTTGGCCAAATTATATGGCTCTCTTAATGACGAAGATCTGCTTTTGGGTATTCCGGGAGATATCACACTAAAGAGCTTTTTGGAATTGAGGCATGATTTTGTTCCCTCTGCCGAAAAATTAAGATATAGCAGCGGCTTTTTGGATGCGGATTTTATTTTGAACAACTCTCCTCTGCCAAAAACTGTGATACAATCTTTACTGGACGAAGGCTTCTTGGGTGCTTCAAATTTGCTCAATAAACAATCAGGTATCAATTCCGTTTCCGAGTGGTCATGGAAATTAAATCAATGGGACTTACCCATCGATAATACTTCATCAGACGGACAAGATGTTACTTATGCTTACTTCAAACAAATACGCGATAACCCGGTCGAGATGAAGGATATTTATAAGTCGTCCATGTTGAGGCTCGTGCAAGGTATGCCATGTTCGATTGAGTCTAATACCTTTCCCAGGGATGCTTTGATAGAAACAGAAAAGTGGCTAGCAAGTCTTGCACGGATCAAGAGTGCCAACTCAGTGTTTACCTCGAGCCCCACAGGATTCGCTTCCGAAATTGCGTTATTCGAAGAGAAAACCAGGTGGTTTGAGGCTACAGAAAGTCAATGCTTTGAGGATATTCTCTTAGCACGAAGGCTCGCGTTTGTGTTTCACAGTTGTGGATCTGTGAAAGCCGAGAACCATACTTCACTCTTAGAAGTGAGTCTGGAACTTGAAAACTACTGCCGTCAAGGTGAGGTAAATGAGATTGTGAGATATACGGATCTTCTTCGGAAGGATGAGATGCTACAGAAGACCATAAGCTCCACCATTCTTCTCGAAAGGTTGGTGAACGATTTGGATTCCGATGGTACTGCAATTCAAAGAGAATTACAAATGATCTCATCTTTTCAGACGGCGCAAACTTTCTGGGCCGAAGGAAAGATGGATGCTTCCGTGGCTTTACTCCGAGGATTGGCTAGAAAAGGTGATATTTCTCACTTGATTTCGAGTTTAAACATTAGTGGAATGACGATTAATGCCCAGTTAGCCATGTGGTTGTCTGAATCTAGGCTGGATCTTGGTGCTAATATTTTAAGAGAGGTTGTTGACCCAATGAAGAGTCAAATTGACCAGGTTAAAGATAATCGGCAGAGATGTCAAATTTACCATCTTTTGGCTCAATTCTGTGAGCTGCAATTCAAGTCTCATATTTTGAAGGAACAGCTCATGCAGTTGGAGGTGCGGGTGAAGGCAAAGAAGGATGAAGTGCAAGAAATAAAGAGCCATTACGGTAAAAGCGAAGTTCTGGTTTCGGAAAGAAATGCAGCCAGATACTACTACGAGGAGCTCAAAAGCCTGATAAAATCCGAAACCAAAGAGCTTGGTACATTGAGGGAATTGAGAACCAACTTTGCTCATAATGCCGTGAAATTTTACTTGAATGCGCTTCTTACCGGAGAGGCTAGTGACGAGGACTTGGATAAATTCTTTTCTCTATTTCTCGAACTTTCAGGTGATGAAATACTACAGTCTCTGATAAAATCGGAGCTCTTGCGTCTCCCTTCACACAAACCTCTTTCTTGGTGTACACAAATTCTATCCAGAGTATCGAAGGAGGTATCGAATTTCCAAGAGTCTATTCAGAGATTGATCTACAAAATATGCTTTGATCACCCCTTCCACTCCTTATACTATCTCACATCTTTGTTATTTCATGAAAAGTTGGCAAAGGAAACTTCGAATGCTCCCATGATTTCGCGAGTCGTTGCCGCAACACACATTCGAAACAAGTTACAGGGATCAAGTCCGGTATACGCGAAAAGTTTCCTTTTGCCTGTGGAAAGATTATGCATAGAGTGTGTTTCTCTAGCCGAAGTTAAAAGTACCAAGGGACGTGCTTTACATCTAGACAAATTGAAGATTGGAAGTTTTTGGCTCAATGAGCTCCCACAAATACCTCCTCTCACACTTGGAATTCCCGTCAGTTTTACCGGCTATAAGAATGCGCCTGTGATGATGAAGATCGATCCCCGAATTTCGATTGCTTCGTCCGGTATTAGTTTGCCTAAAGTGGTGAGTGTTTTTCTCTCAAATGGAACGAGACATAAAATGCTTCTTAAACATGGTGCAGACGATTTGCGGCAGGATGCAATCATGGAGCAGGTTTTTGATAAGGTGAACAAGATCTTTCATGAAGATAAAGAGACGAGGAAGAGGAAATTGCGAGTTCGTACATATAGTGCTGTACCTCTAGGACCAAAAGCAGGAGCCATTGAGTTTGTGCCAGATTCAAAGGCATTTTTCGAGGTTATTCTGCCGTACCACAAAGCGATGGACTCAATGAATCTAGAAAAAGCCAGGGAGTTGATGAAAAACTGCCAGACAAAAGAATTTAAGGAGAGGCTTAAGGTGTATCAGAGCATTAAACAGAGCATCAAGCCTGTTCTAGAATACTATTTCTTGAGTAATTTTGTCACTCCTGATGATTGGTTTGCAAGCAGACAAATTTACATCCGAGGAGTTGCCACTACATCGATTGTTGGACATGTTCTTGGACTTGGTGACCGTCACTGCAATAATATTTTGCTCGATGAATTCACCGGTGAACCAATCCACATTGACCTTGGCGTTGCATTTGACCAAGGAAAAAGATTGAAGATCCCTGAAACCGTGCCATTCCGCTTGACACGTGATATTGTTGATGGTTTTGGATATATGGGAACTGCCGGCTCTTTCACAAAAGTCAGCGAACATACGTTTCGGGTACTTCGAGCTAGTAAGGAGCATATTCTAGCCATTTTAGATGTGTTGCGGTGGGACCCATTATACTCATGGTCGATCTCGCCAATAAGAAAAAAGAAGCTACAAGAGGAAAATACCGAAATTCTTGATCCAGAAGCAAAACAAGATGGATCTGCTGCTGCAAAAGCTATACTTGGAGTTTCCGATAAGCTTGGTGCTGGGGGTCTTAGTGTAGAGGCAGCTGTGCGTGAGTTAATTAGAGAAGCAGCAAGCGACCAGAATCTTGCAGTGATCTACTGTGGCTGGTGTCCCTTTTATTAATCCAGAAAAGTAATATATAATTTTATTTATCAGTTTTTACAGCTCGAAGAATATTGACTTTATTAGCATTAATTACATAGATTTGACGACCGACCCCCCGCACCTTTTGTCAGATTGTGGCCCAGACTTCATAATTTACCCCCGCACTATTAACGCGTGTTGGGTTTCTAACAAGCTCATACACAATTGTTTGCTATGCGATGCAAGAATTCACCACGCTAGGAAAAGTCGTATCGATTTCTCTAGATGTGATCAGTAGAAAGACCGGCCGTAAAGTGAAAACTGCGCAGGCGCAATTGAAGATCAAAAGGTCAAATGAAGGTGTACTTTCTTTGCTTGCTGCGTGTGAAGAAGGAATGTTTGAAGCTCATTTCAATGCATCCAAGTTAAAGAGAAGCAAGGTGAAATCGGATCTTACAAGTGAAGAGTGGGATAAAATCACCGGCTATGTGTTAAATAGTGATTTTTCACAGAAAATTGCCCCTCCCTCAGGATTCGAAAACGTTGTTTTGTCTGGCCGGCTTTTATCGCTGGAAGATTATGACCCTGAAACCGGCGAGTTGGTGGGCGATGAATTATCAAATACACCTCCTGATATGGATATTTCCGTGAGAACACAGGGATTGCTCTCTGTGGAATATGGGTCTCTAACTCTTCAATTTAAAGAGATGGAGGACTTATCGGAAGCGGAACGTCGCAATTTGGACTTGCTTACGTGGATTCTGGACATGGCAAAACAGTTTGAGTATCTCCAACTGGAATTGTTCACAAAAAATCAGGATCTAGAGGAATTCAAGACCGCACTAAAACAGAAAGAACAGGCTGTTGAAGAGATGAAAAGTGACTACAATATCATATTACGTGATATCGAAGACCGTTTTTTCCAGGTGTTGCAAAGCAAAAAACGTAAAATCGCACAACTCGAGGGACACTGTGAGGAGACGTTTGATCTGTTGAACGAGAGTTACAAGGAAAAGCAGAAATCCAACCTCAAAATCTTGAAGTTGGAGGATATCATTGTGAGAAAAGAGGATCGCAAATATGGAGAGCGGCGAATTAAGCGGGCGAGGAAAACTACTAAAAAACCTAGAGAAACTCCCGTCGGGGGATTCAAGGGGGAAGTAAAAGAAGAATCGGCACCTGCAGAATTAAAGAATGAAGAGACAGAAGGTTTATTTATAAAAGATGACGAGAATAACAATAATGACCACAATATGGAAGTGGAAAATACCCCCGACTCAAATACACAAGAAATGGATATCGGTGCTGCCTCAAAAAGCCCAGAAATAGATTCGGGACCGGAATTGGGATCGGACCAAGATCTGACCGATTATAGTGGGTCTGACCAAGGTGAGGGTCACGTGCAAGCAGATGATTCCAGGAACGATGCGTGTGACGAAGAAGATGAGAACGAGACTGAGTATTCCGACTAATAAAGCTAAACCATGATAATATTACGATTCAGAAGAAGAAAAAAAATATACAAAAATATACAAAAAGAAGAGGAATGGTACATGATATTTTTAGCTTAATTAGACTCACCTCTTTTCTCATCAAATTTCGTTTCGTTTCTCTTTCCTTTTTTTTCTTTTTTCTTGCCTTACTGAAATCCTCCACTTGACACGCTGTTAGGTTGTGTGGAGTTCAAATTTGGTAGTGGAGTCGACGCGCGGGCCGTTAACTAAAGTTCGCGCAGAGATCTGAAAAAAAAAATCTCGCTTTGATTTGAAGCTCTAGACCTTATTCTTTCTTTTGTCTAAAGCACGAAAAGTCAGTTCCGGAGCGACTTACTCTGTTTACCCAAGTGCTCCGAAACTTTGCTTGGATTTCAATAATCGCTTTTTCTTTTTTTCGGCCGTCCTTTCCTTTCATTGTTCCGTCTGCTTTGACGACAAAAAAAAAAAAAAAAAAGCACGCTGCATTTTGCATTTAGTTCATTTCAACTGCACCTTCATTTTTCTTCCATCGCTGAAAATAGTTTTGTTCGTTTAATCAGCATTTCGTTTATTTTATTTCTGCTGACTTATATTTCGGGAAGATCATAAGGGGAAACCGAGAAAATAGAAAGAATCAAAATAATACCTTTTTTTTTTTTCTTCTGTTCTTTTCATATCTCCATTGAAGAAAAAGTATCTTGGCATTTACTCATACGGGTTTCATTTCTCAATCATTGTCTTTAATTTATTGCACCTCATCTGACATGTCTTATTACGAACCATACCAAAACACCGCTCGGCCTACAAGGGAACACCCTTTCAGCCAGTACTTACCCAGCGAGCCCACGCAAGATTTCATGGACCATCAGTTTCGGCCTGAAACAAGAGCTCCATTTGATTACTACAATCAGATGAGCAACCCGCTCCATAATGATCTTAACAATGGTGGGTTTTTGCTTTCGAACGAGTCCCCAGCCCCGTTTTTCGACGATAGAATCTATCAGGATGACAGAGCCTCTGCACAAACCAGCCATGGATTGTATAATACAAATCAGCAAATCGAGCTTCCATTGCAACAACAGCAACAGCAACAGCAACAGTGGAATGTTTATCAGGAACCTCAGCCCTTGTTCCCCCAGAACACTTACGGTGCAAGAGAGCAGACTCCTCCAGCAGGAAATGATTACATGTATGGCAACACAAATCAAAATTTGATGGCTCCACAACAACATTCTGGATCACATGACCCTTCTGCGCCTTCGAGAACTGTTTACTTGGGTAACCTTCCTGCTGAAATCGAGCCCAACGAATTGTTGGACTATGTAAGAAGCGGCATTTTGGAAAACGTAAAGATCTTGCCTGCGAAAAACTGTGCGTTTATCTCGTTTGTTGATCTGCAGTCTGCCTTATTGTTCCATTCCGATTGTATTTTGAAAAAATTGAGCATAAAGGGCCATGATATCCGTGTTGGATGGGGTAAAAACACGCCCATTCTCCCGGCCATTAAGGAGGCTATCCAAAAAGATGGTGCCACTCGTAATGTTTACCTTGGAAACTTGCATAATCCCGCCACAGGAGAAATGATCACCGAAGATGAGTTGCGGGCAGATTTGTCCAACTATGGAGTCATCGACTGTATCAAAATCATCCACGAAAAGGGCATTGCATTCATTCATTTCTTGTCGATTTTAAGTGCCGTGAGGTGCGTGTCGAGTTTGCCCTTGGAACAGAAATACTTGGACAAAAAATGCTTTTATGGTAAAGATAGATGTGCATTTATCACCAAAACTCAGCAGCACAATGCGGCACAATACTTGGGTCTTGCACCAGGTATGGAGCATGTTGTTACTGCTGCTGACCGTGAGTTTATCTCTTCGGCTTTAGTTCAACAATCTGCAGCAGCAGCTCAGATCGCTACACAGGCTGGAGGAGCTAATAATTTGGGGAACAGAACTGTGTATCTCGGCAATTTACACCAGGAATCCTCGGTGGAGGAAATCTGCAATGTGGTGCGGGGAGGACTTTTACAAAGCATCCGTTTTTTGAAGGAGAGACACGTGTGTTTTATCACGTTTATTGATCCAATTGCAGCAGCTCAGTTCTTCGCCATGTGCCAATTGCACGGCTTGACCATTCACAACAGAAGAATCAAGGTTGGGTGGGGAAAACATTCGGGCCCATTGTCCAACGCATTATCGTTAGCCGTATCCAATGGAGCCTCGCGTAACATTTATGTTGGAAACATCAACGATTTTGCCTACTTCAACCCGGATAAATTAAGAGAGGATTTCTCGACTTTCGGTGAGATTGAGCAGATCAACTATCTCGAGGCGAAGAACTGCGCTTTCATCAATTTTGTCAATATTGCCAATGCCATCAAGGCCATTGATGGCATCAAGTCGTTCAAGGACTACAAGACATTAAAGATAAACTTTGGTAAGGACAGATGTGGCAACTTGCCCAGACAATTCCAGAACCAAAACCAAAACCAGAATCATAATCAAAATCAAAATCAAAATCAAACACAGCCCCAAAACGAGGCCCAGAACTTGTTGCCAGAAACACAACTGCCTCAATTCAGCAAGGAGGCATCTGCCGAAGAATTGCAGGGCTAATTTCCGCATTTTTCATTTTTCTTTAAAAAAAAAAAACCTAACAGTCATTATTATATATTGTACATACATCCAAACAGGAATTCACATGCATATCTACTTCAAACTTACATTTTCCTTACATTTTCGGAAGAATCTTGGTGAGCACCACCATTACGAAAAACAACACAAAGGCAAATACCATGACCTTGATCATGAAGAAAATCGTGATTTTGCCGCCTGTCTTCTCTGACAAGTAAGCATTGAGGTTAGTGCCCACACTCTGCATCAAAGTCAGACTTTTCATCATATTTTCGCCTGTTTCCGAAACCAAATTTGCATCGTCGACGATTTTCGCCGAAAGTGTGCGGGCAGAGTTTTTAAGCGAAGATGCTAATTCCGTCAAATCGCTGAGCAAATCTTCCTGGAACGTTTCATGATAATTGTTCATTTTTTCACTGGACGCGTTTGCATCATTATCCAAAGATGTGACCGCACCATCAGCTAGTAATCTTTTCCTCAATGAAGCATAATTATCTTCTGAATCATCCACTGTTTCGTTTTTCTC
>JAJMCO010000173.1:0-26229 GCA_030573015.1 Metschnikowia peoriensis | reverse complement strand
GAAGCAAAGGAAAAGCAAAAACACCTCGAGGAACAAGAACGCAAGGCTCAGGAACTAGAGGATTTGAAGCATGCCACAAGCAGACGTTCACAAAGAGCCCAGAATTTGTACGATCAAAAGGTAAAAATGGATTACACAGCGGGCCTTTCTCGTGGGGAAAGACTTGGACTTCGGAAAGAGAAAGTTGAAACTGAAACTGAAACAACCCCTGCAACTGATGAAACAGAGAATTCTTCAGGCACTAGTGCAGAGAACGTCATTTCTGTTCAAAGTAGTCCTCGGCCTATTGATGTTTATTCGACTGATACTGAGCAACCACGCACCGAAACTCCAACTGGCCAAGAACCCGATTTCGAGATTCTCACCAGTCTGCCAAGTAAAGAACCCGAACAAAAACGCGAAAATGCTAATAACGTCGAATAAGTTTTATTTGTTAAATTATGGTGGTGCATGCTCATTTTTTATAAATCCAGCATGGAGCGCTCAAATTTGCTGAGAAAGGAATTTCAAGATTTTCGTGGGTGAAAAAGACTGCCCGCTTTTCATTGTTTGGCTGTTTATCCTCGCCATATCGCCCAAATTTTTGCCTTCTTTCTATAATAGACACGTGGTTTTGATAGACCATATTCCATAGGACTGATATATATCAAAGATTAAGATGATATTTAAACCTTATAGATATTTGTACTTGATTGTGTCAATATTCATGCTGATTGGAGCTTCCACTTCTTCTTCAATTCATGATTCTCGGTCCAATTCCTCCCTTCCCAGTTACAGCTCTGTTCGATATACAGCAAATGAAGAACCTTTGTTTGTACTTAAGCGTGGTGATTCTAAGAATAATAACAATTCCGATAAAGAAAAAGACTCATCACTTTTAAGTATATACTCAGCCCCAACGCAAACTTTTGGATGTTCTGGATCAGATTCTGTTGGCACAAGCAAGTCCAAAATCCTTACTTATTATGATGAAACGAATTGCAGAAGCCCACAAATTTCAGATTACGTCAAGCAAATTGAAGAGTTTGCCTTGGGCTTGAGAAATTATGTGAATGGGGATGGTTTTCATTATATGCGTTTTGCCACAGATTATAATCTTAGAAAAGCCCAATTCACTCATTTAGAGCACATATTCCATGATCTCAATTGCCAGAACACACTCAATAAAATCTCAGAAGTCTATTCCGATATCGGGTTCCATTTTCAGTACATGGAGTTGCACTATCATTTGCACTTGAGGTTTCAAAATGAAGACTATTCGCCATATGAATCCAAAGAGATAAGTCTCCTATCACTAAGATTATTGGAGTTTGATATCTCGTTGCTTCTTTTCTCAGATCTACTGAAATATCCCGTAAATGATATTGGTGCTTACAAAGAAAAATACGACATTAAAATTGCTCAATTTGCAGAATTGAAAAATCAGATCGAAAGTTTGGAAAGCGCCGGTTCTTGGCTCAAGAAACGTTTGATGAATGTCACCTCTTATCTTGAAAGCGTCGGTAATACTTTTTTCAGTTCTGTTGGCGGAAATACCTGAATCAATGTTCGTGTGTCATCTCAGTTTAATATGTGTTGCTTAGAAACAAGAAGTGTTTTGAAAACTAAATTTAAAGAGTATGCAAGTATTAATTTGAGATATTTGTCTCAAGTAAAATTATATAATAAGCACCTCTAAATTAACTTCAAAGATAAGCAGGTTTTTTTTTTTCTTCTCTCGATTAATCAAATAAGCAAATCACAAGTTCAATTCTTCCAAAATCTGGCTGGCCAATGTCTTGTAGCTCCAGGTGTTACCCAAGGTCTTTTTGAACTGCACACCGTACAATCCAACAAGAGGCACTTTAACGATATTGATTTCGAATTTCAATGGAGTCTTGCTTACCGCTGTCTTTTGCGCATTATCTTCGCTGAAAACACTATTGGATCTTTGGTGTCTAGCTCTATGTTCGATTCTCGAAGACACAAGCATGTCACTTCCACCCCCGTTCATGTCCCCATTGATTGAGTCCATTGAATCATCATACGATAACTTTCTCATGTGAGCAAGAGTCTCTTCATCAAGATCACCATCTTCGATCTCCCCATTGCCGGCCAAAAGTTTGTTAATTTTAGCAGCTGCAGGAGTGTTCGGTGGCATTAAAGTTTGGGATCCGTTCTTTTTTCTATAATTTTGCAAGAACGTTTGCCCAATAGAGAACTTCCTTCTGTGGCCAAGATTCATCGAATTAGACGACCTGTGCCCCTTTACATGACTGGAAGGTGACGCGGCCAGCGAGGGGCCGTTTCCTTGCAAGGATCCATGTCTGCTTAACAGTTTTGAAGAAGTTTGTTGTGGAGTTATAATTTGAGGAATGGGCATCAACAGCGCTTGATTGTCAGGAGTTTTCAATCCTTCTGGGTCATCTTTCAGCTTTTGGAATGAGCCAGAAGACAGATCGTCAAAGGCATTACCGTAAAGACGTTTTTCCTCGCTGTTGAAGTCCTGTCTATATTCATCGATAATTGTACTGGCGGTGGGGGTAACATTATCGTCAGATGAAGCTTCTTTTGGAGGCGTCAAATTTGTGTGGACGCATAAAAAGCCACCCTTGACCTCTTGGAATTTCACACCTAGTTTACTCAAAGCGCTCAATATGTTGTAACGAATCACTGGCAATGGCTTGGTCGAAGTAGTTTGCACACTAAAGAATCCCTTCAAGAATAATGTCTTTGGGTACTCGATGGATGGCATACTATTCCGCTTGGCGTTATCAAATTGCTCAATAATCTGTGCCTCCGTCAATTGAGGTACAATAATTTGTGGTTTATCGTCAAGTGTAACATCATCAAACAACACACCTTCATTGTTATCAGGCGAGAGATCGACTCCCTCGTCGCTATTTTGTGCAGCCATAGTATTGGGCAACGCTGGTCTGTTCTTCCCACTTCTATAATACGTGGAGTCTTTTCTGGCATGCAGACCAAGCGATTTTGCTCTCGCCGTGGGGTGAAATGTTGTGTTGACCTGCAAGTGTGTTGGTTGGTTTCCATCGGCAGCCAGACCAATTTCCGGTTGCGCCCCGCTCCTTATCTGGGCAGCATTGATATTTGGTAATGGAGGTAAGTACTCCAGAGGAACATATCCATGAGGCTTTCCAGCAGTTGAGTGGGAACGAGTGTGTGTCCTATAACTTTTCGCTTCTGTATTGTGAGGGCGATCTCTAGGGGGTAATTTTTCTGATTTTAAGTCTCCTCTGGAGTCAGATTTTTCCTTTGCCGTAATCTTCATGCTAACACCACGGCGCACAAATGGCTCTGGACCCTGGCCCTCGAAAGCATCTTTCTGTACAGGGTGAAGGCTTGTTTTCGGAGACATTCTGCCCACCAAATATTCTTCCTTTGCTGGGGAAGTTTCCTTGCTCGGAGAAGGGCTTTGATTCTTGTATCTCTTACCAGACATTTTCCTCAATAGACTATTGAAACCTGCCGGTTTACCTGCATTCGGATCTAAGGTCTCAGGAGAATTAGCCGATACCTTTGGTGCTTGCTGTTGTTGGAATGGATGATCAACCAACTCACCGCGGCGCGCAGCGCTGGACGGAGTTCTTTCAATAGCACTCGACATAATTGATGTATGTGCCTGTTCTGGGAAAGGAAGCACAGGAGGTTTCTGCTGAGGCGGTGGAGGCGGAGAACGAGGGTGTGACATGCTGGAAGAGGCAGTTCCTGGTCTTAATGGACTGGTGATTTGATCATTGCGGTTAATCGAAGATTGTCTCGATGGGCTCTGGATCCTTGCGTCACTTTGGGATGAAGCAGCTGCCTGTCGCTGCGATGCACTTCTCGAAGAAGTTCTTTGAGGAGGAGCATGTAATGGCGGCTGTCCACTATTCACAAGAGACGCATCCGCGTATTGTTGGCGCATATGCGACTTGATAGCCTCCTCTTTAGCTCTTTTTCTCTTTTTCATTTCATCAACCAAATAATAGATGGATACAAGTGGGTGAAAGCCGTAGACTGGGTCAGGGCCCACCGAGTTTAGGGGCCGGGCCAGTTTTGCGTTGATGTACCAATTTTCCGAGCACAGTTGATATTCAGGGCTTGTGATGATCATGGTGAGCTCTTCCACAATGGAGGGCACGGAGCCAAGATCTAGTGACGCAATTGTTTGAACTATTTGCGGATCCAAGGGCAACGACAAAGGAATACGCTTCGGAGTGTAGCTTTGCACAGCATAATCAAACCCTTTATTCATCCAAGGATGTTGTATAACTTCAGCGAGCGTGGCTCTTTTAGTTGGGTCCACCACAAGCATTCGAGAAAGTAATGACACGCATTCACGAGAAATGAACGATGGGTACTCCACGTTTCCCTTTTTAATCTTTTCGTGCAACGCGGAAACAACAGGGTCATCAAAGGGCACTTTTCCACATACAAGCACGTACAAAACCACACCAAAGGACCACACATCAACTTCGGGTCCCGTATATGGCTTTGCGCACAAGAGCTCGGGAGCAGCAAAATACAAAGATCCACAGTAGGTCTTAAGCAAATGATGTGGCGTGTACAAGTTCGACAACCCGAAATCAATGATCTTGATCTCACCATCCTTGTTGATCATGATATTCTCGATCTTAAGGTCACGGTGCACAACGTTATTCTTATGGCAGTAATCAAGTGCTGACGCGATTCCGCGGGCGAACTTGCGGGCATACTTCTCATTCAAGGAGCCATGTGACACAATATAATCAAGCAATTGTCCGCCTTCAACGTACTCGAAAAGCATGTAATAATGGTTTGTCATGGGCACCATCTCGTAAAGTCGGCAAATGTGTGGGTGGAAAAGCAAGCGTCCAAGAGCACCCTCGCGAATCGTACGCTTGTCACGCGCAACTTCCTTCTCGTACTCCTTCTGTCGCTGAAGCGCCTCCTCTTGCGACTGGAGCGGTGGGTCGCGGGCATGTGCCCGCTGATACAATTTGGCCGCACGAGGCACAATCTTCACTGCACATTTTTCATTGGTGGCATTGTGTTTTGCCAACTTCACTTTGCCCATGGACCCAGCGCCAATTGTGCGCACAAAGTCCCAATCGCCAATCGACCGGCGATAGAATTGCTGCTGTTGTTGCTGTTGCTGGGAATTGGGATTGGGATTGGCCGTATCCAGCGCGGCATTTGAGCTCTTTGGCGAATGGGTTTTGCCCGAGGATGGCGGGCCAATGGCTGGGGCAGGCAATAGACCTTCGGGCGTATGCGTGCCTGGCGGCTGCACCGCTTGCCTACTCAGCGGGCTTAAATTTTTGGCGGTATTTTCTTGCGACGACTTCATTGAGCTGGAAACGCTCCGGAGCATCCGCGGTGTGGCTGGTTGTGGGGTGTGAGAATTGCCGGCGGAATTGTGGCTGGCGCTCATAGAAATCACGCTGGGGATTTCGAGGGAGCTCGGTTGACGGGTTTGTGTTTTGTCACGGGTCGGAAATCCCTCTCGTTATCGCAAATAAATAAGCCTCTTTCGGTTTTCAACTAGAAGGGTTTCGTTTTGTGCTTGTGCTTGTGCTCAAAGCTCTTGGCGTTCAAAAACAAGTGTGGTATTTGGCCAATTGGAGTCCTGTCGCCCCAAAAGATAAAGGACGTGATGTGGGAGGGGAGGATTCCGGCAGAGGGTAAATATGATTGCAGCCAAGAGGGGAGGCAAGGTACCTGCAGCAAGACGAACCAAAAATATAAGAATAAATGTATTAAAAAAAAAAAACTGAAAATATGTTAATTGAGGGGTAAGCGGCAGGTGAATTTCCCTGGCGTACGTGTGTAAGTGCGTGTGTGTTGATTGAACGGCAATACAGGCGACGTAAAAGCTAGAGGCCGATTTTATTTTTTTTTTTTGTTGGATTCAGTCTGTGAGTGAGTAAGTGAGTGAGTGAGTGAGTGGGAGGGGGCCTGGTCGGTTATGATGTCCGTGATTTCGGGGTGCACACGCAAAATGCAGCAACCGAGCACCCCGGGTTACGAGCGGGTGAGACGGGAACTGACTGAGCTAAGGACAAGAGGTTGGAGCCAGGGGTATCTGGGTAATTTTTGTATGTTTTTCTTGTTTGTTTTTGTGTTTATTTACACTTAGTTCAGTACGTACTAGGATTTATATAATATGGAATATTACTTAAGATTATTCCTTAGCTCAGGACATATTTTACAAAAGAATATAAGAATAAAAAAAAAGTGGGAAAATGGTAAATCACAATGCTTGTGCTGCCGCTGACAATGCAAAAAATTGGGTCTGCAGCACGCTTATATCCTGAGCTCCGCACGACCGCACGTTGGCTGTGGAACAGGGCGGAGCCAATTTAGGAAATTAATTCGGGAAAAGAATTTCTGAGCCACTCAATGAAGGGTCTTTGAATTATGTCAAAGTTTGATTTAGACAGTCATAAAATCAGTGGCACTTTTTTTTTCTCGGAATAAAGGCACGGTGATTTTTACTGCCTTGATTCCATTTTTCCTTTCACCTTCCAATTATTTCGCAATTTATAATATTGTTAACGAATCCCACAATCAAACCACAATAGTATAAAAAAAATAAAAAATAAGACAGACTATCAAATGATAGCATTTTTCTTGTCAAACCAAATGTTTATAAATTGAACTTTTTAATAAAAGAACGGGAAACTCTCTATCTTGTGCTCTTTGTCTTGATTTTGGTCGCACGTTACTTGCGTATACTCTGCTTGGTGAATGTTCTGCTGCATCCAAAAAACGCCAGAATTACCTGTTTGATTGCTCAAATGTTTTTGTTCAAATGCATATGGTTTATCGAAAAAAAAGCCCAAAATGAGTTGTATTCATATATTCCTTCCCAAATGATACCGAATTCCAGGTAATAATTATTTATTCACTATTAGTATTCCTGACGCATTCCTGTAATCTACGCCTTCTGCGTCGTAAAATTTTTTGGCTTATCGCCCATTGTCTTACTTTATAAAGGTACTCAAAACTTTGGCTTTGTCACATGGTTCTTGAAAAATCCTATTGTTCACATAGACAGAAATGGGCCACTCAACCACCCCTTAAGTCAATTTGTAGGGGCATTCAAATGCAACTATTTAAGTGCTGAAAAATCCTCCTACTTAATTAAAAATTTAGATATGCTTTTGTCTTGAATACAGATTTCATAGACCGTTCCGTCTCTAAATCAGGATAATAAGCTAAACTATCTTTCGATAACAGATGACTGTTACTCAAATGGCTGCAAAACCAGACATGGATTCAAAGGTTATTCAGAAAAGACCGTTAAAAGCATACCTTTAAAGCACTTTCTTTAAACTTAAGGACTTTGTATCGTTAATTTAGAGCAAATTCATCAAATCATAATTCAAATAAATAGCACAAAGTTGTGGGTCGATAAAGAAAAGTTGACAGTAGTACTGGGTGAAATATGCTAGGAATTATTTTACTCTTTTATAGATGAAATCGTTCTCAAAAAGCCCTTGTAATTTTGGCTTTATTTTCTGTAAAGGCCTTGATGTGTCCTTCACACATGTGAGGCTGGAAACGAAGATTTCTCAATACCTTCGGGCAAACAAGCCGTTTTTTGTATACATTAAATCAATCGTTAAAAATCAAGTGACCGGAATTACTATTACGATCAAATAATTTTGCGTGCTCTTCAAACTTTGAATCAATTTAAAGCCGGAAAAGATCACGTTGCAAATTCAATATTTGCATTAAAGAAATTTTCTGGCGGCTGCTTGAATTGTTGGAAGGTCCAAAATAAATAGGTCTTTAGGCTGATGAGAAACATTATTCGCTAATGTTTTACAGACAGATTTCTTGTAACGGCTATAATTGAAACGCTTCATGTTAGTGAAGCTTTTCAGAATTCCCGATTGAATTTCAATTCGACACCAGCAACACTTAATTCATCAAGAAAAAAAAAACAAATACCTGAAGAATGCGGCTTAAGATCAGGTAGAGCAGTATGAGTTAAAGGGTGTGCGATATAATTGGATGATCTAGGAAAATTAAATTTCAATTTTTCAGATGACTCCTCGCTTTTATCATGTCAAATGCAATTTTCCAACTTTCCCTCAAAATTTGCAGAATCCTTGCGAATAGGCGTGAACAATAGCTAGCTTTACTCAACTACTAGTGATTTTGGGAACAGTGTATAGTAAGTTCCTTCTGTGAAGACTTTGACTTCGACTTGAACCGGATCTTACACGAGAACTGAAGAAGTTACTGAAACTGATGGTGTTGTTACCCCTGTTTTTCAAACATCGCCCACTTTTTGCTTGGAATTTTTGCATACCATAAGTGTAAAATTCTAGCAGCTTTCGATTTTTGAATAAAATATGTTTCATCAAATAAAATTGCCGGTAATTGACGCAACATATGACTTTATTTAATCCACGTAGCTCTATACTTACCCCGATCAATTTCTAAAGAGAGCTAAGATTATCTTTACCTATAACGGTGCCCTCAATTATTTTAAAGAAGGACTCAAACTTATTCTTAAAACCGTACTTATAAATGCAGAGAGTTTGAGAAATTCGGGCCTTTGCAGGTGAAAACAGATCTCGAGAAAGGTAACAAAGGTTGAGCAAGTCGGGTGTTTACACATACCAGAAAACTGTTTCCAATATTTAAACAGAGAGCTTTTCCAAGGAAAATTCAGAAATATTCGAAAGGTTTGAAGCATGAAACTGTTCGTTCATGAAAGGTTGTTTGAATTATTTGGACTTTTTGTGACTTCCCTTTTAAATTAGCTTGACTTCCCTTCTCAATTAGCTTGGAACGCTATTTTATTACAATTTCAGTGGTAATTGAGATTTTCTTCAAATAATTTGCAATTGAAGCAGATTATTGTGCGGTGGCGTTTAAGCCTATTTCAAAAGCAGAAGGTTAATATCAGAATCACGTGTTAATAACTTTCATTTTCGACTAATTGTGTATTGAACTTTCAGAAAGAAACCCCAACAATTTTTATTTATTTGTAAAAGAATTCAACAATTAATGAATAGCTTATAAAGTTTCCAAATGTCCTATTTATGATTCGATTAAGCGACAACAAGTTTTGCTGTTTCAGAGCGTTATTGATTAACATACCTCCACACTGTTTTGGTTTTAGGTGTGAGTACTTGTTCACTAATTTGAAGGGATAAAACAAAAAAACGAAGTACTTTTTTTCCTTTTGTTTAGTGATGAATGAAAATTCCTCTTCTTCGATTGTTAACCCAATATTCTTTGAATTGTCGTAAAAGATGTTTGCACCTGGCCATTCTGTATCAAACTGAAATCTCCAAGTAGGGTTTTTAAGTGCTAGAATTTGATTTTTTATTTTGGCTTTTGAAAAAGAGAGCACTTTCTTTCATGCATGGGTGAAAAAACGGCTGTTCAACTTGAGTGAAAAGTGTGTCCTTTTGAAGGCAAAAAAGCACCACGTGGTTATCTAACGAATTCAACATAAGTATAGAGTTGCTTAATGTGCTCTTTGTTTTTCCGAAAAGAAAAAGCCGATTTTTCTTATGTAAAAAGCTTTATCGAATAAAATTAGTTCGAGAAAGTGTTGGTCAATGTAACACAAACACTGAAGCTTCTACTAATTGTTACCAGCTAGGTGAGCTTGAATTCTTTCTTTCTTTGATACTGGAATAGTTTTAATTGAAGCATTACCTCTTTGAATCGGGCTCACAAGTCCCTTCTTCAAGGTTTATCGGCTCGTCCGTAGGATCCCCTATATAGAAATTTACTTAAATAAGGCCTACCACATTATGCAGTGGCGAAAAGCTGTTAACTTTGGTATGAAAGTACAAGAGCCTTTTTCAGACAAGACATTCTCACGTAACTAATTATTGAACACGGTTTATTTCTGCAGACACCACCCTGGTATTTCACAAAAGGGTAAGACGAAAGAAGAACTTGAAAGAATAAGTTCTGTTCAGATCGATTTGATCTATGAAGCGGTGTTAAGTCCTTTTCCGTCTCTCCAATTTATTACTTTAAATACATGCATTCAGAGCCCCGTTTTTTATTTTAATTTTTTTAATTTTTGTGTAACTTGCTAATAATCATTTTACTTTATCAATAGAGCACTAAGCGGGATTGTTAAAAGCTCCGTGAACCAAAGCAAGATCCGAGATAAATCTACAAAGACTCAAAGACTGCCAATTAAACAGTTGAGGATTCAAAAACTCACCATGTAAAAAAGTGATAGTAAAATTCCATGAGGTGCTTCGAAACCTCAAACAAAAGTCTACTTACCACCCTCTAATCGAATGCAACATCCACAAAATACGCCTTAGGATGAAAATCCAAAGCTTATAATTCCTACGTTTACTCCCGTCTTCGTTGATTTTGTATTGTATATTTCGTGAGGTTTATATAACTAGAGGTCCACCCGCTGCTTAGTGGTCCTTGTGGTGCTTCAAGTGAGCCTGGTACTCCCAAGTGTAACCAGCCACAATGATGAAGATGGCGAGGTGGAGCAATGGCTTACCAGAGGCGTTGTCACCATCGATGTAGGCAGCCTTGTACTTGCCCCAAGGAGTGAAGCTCTTCTTGGCAGCAGGAGCTGGGCCGGTTGGCAACTTCTTGTAGAAGGAAACAACCTCGGCCATTCTCTTGGCGTTAGGGTTGGAGCCGATGTTCTAAACAGTTAGTAAATATTTCATGGAGAAGGCGGGTTTTCTTCTTATAGGAATATACGAGGGGAGGGATTATGACTGTATGACTGTATGACTGTATGACTGTATGACTGTATGATGATGCTCTTTCGACCATTTTATCACATCAAATGATGGGTTTGGAATTGTGATTCGGATTGGACAGGCGGTTTGTTTATATCTGATGCGAGGAACATTTTCCGAAAGTTTGAGGATAAAAAATTGGTAGTCAAGGCAGTTTTCTTTGGCTTTCATCTTGGTCTTTCATATATCCATTTGCTTTAAAATCCCACAGTCCGAACCAAAAAATCTCTTTTTGTTGTTCAAGTCATAAGTAATTTCGATAACGAAGGATGATATTCAAAATCTAGTACTGGTCACATTCTTCAAGGCAGAGCGCCTTGCGGTGAAACACGTATTTATCCCAGCACTTATAAAACCCCAAGTTATGTTTCAAAATATCATTAGAAAAATGATGAAAAGCTTTCCGGTAATGCATGGAAATCACGAAATCGGTCAAAAACATTCAAAATCCATCAACAACGATGGGGAATCTCTTTTGTCAATGGGCTATTGGGCTATAAAAAAAAAAGAAAAAGAAACAGGTCTATATAAAACCCAGGTCATAATCCCGTATCATATAATTCGGAATCGGCAGTACATACCTTGGCGGAAGCGATCTTTGGGGGGATCAAAGTGGACAATTGTCTTCTAGCGGCGAACATTGTGTTTCTGGAGTTTCAAGTTTAGAAGTTGTTTGCTTGGTGGACAAAAGTTTGAGCCTGAGCTTGAGTGAGGCTCGGGCTTTTTTTCGCTGTTTCCGCGAACACGGCCTCCCATTCGCTGGCCACGCCTTAGGTGCAGTCCCACGAGGTCCGGGGTGGGATCTTGGGTACCGAGTAATTCCGTAGATAATACACATGGAATTATTATGGTAATTATATATATTCAGCAGAATCTCATAAGATAGAGTTTATTGATTAATTAAAGTCCTTAATCTCGTTTGATATCACTTATGAGAAAAGGTAGTGAAATGAGAATCAACGAACTCTCGCCTATATTTACACGTGACTCTTGATCACGTGACTACAGAAAAATTCCAGACCTTTTAGTTAGTCCTTGTGGACCGTCCCGTTTCTTAAATGGCCGTAGAACAGGGTCACGTATATCTTCATTAGCTGTGACAGATAATTCTAATGAGCCGTGAGTATATCCAAAATACGCTTTTCGTAAATTCTTCGTTTATTATGATTCCTATAGGCTTGAGTTAGCACTCACTAATATACAACACTAAATGATGTTAGTAAAAGAGGCGATTGAAAATAAAAAAAAAGACAGAACCTGGGAAAACGAATTACAAAACTGGCCGTCTTATTGACCATAAAAAACTTTATTTGACATACCATTGTTTCCTCTGATGAACACGTCTCCGTAAGATTTGGTTTGGGTCTCATGCACAGATTCTTTGGCCGACTGTAACACGACATTCATATATCCGTCGATACTTTGCAAGTCGCCATGATATTCGACGCCATTGTGGAGCTTGACCACAACTGCACTACCAATAATGGATCCGAGAAATTTGGTGGGGTCTGTTTTGAGTTCTGCCATTATATGTTGCTTTCAAAATAGATTCTTGTTCTTGCAGTGAGCTTTGATAAAGCGGGGTCGTGCGGGGGACAAGAAAATAAGATTTTGATGTGGAAGCTGCAAGATTCAAGAAAAAAAAGTGAGGATTTAGTGAGTTGTCGTACTGAAATCAAATTCAATTTGAAATTAAAGAAAATCTAGTGATTTTATTCAGTGGGAAGTACTTCGGGGGATTCTCTTTTCTTTGTTTTGATTTTGTCACGTGATGCACAGACCACAGCAAGGCAAGTGGCAAGTTTCAAACTACGTTGATGATTTTGTACGAATGACTGCAGTATATAAAATTTGAAGAAAATTTGATCAGATGGTTCACATCTAAATATGTACTTGAGATTACTTCAACTCACTAGCAATCCGTCAAAACCCGAAAGTGAAAGAATATAACTCCTTGCAGATAGACAACGGTTTTAACAATTTTAAGCTGTTTTTAAAAACTCTAAAAATCCATTAGTGAACAATGTTAAAATTTCATTTTTTTAAACAAATCATAGTTTTTATCGAGCCGTACGTATAGCTATCCAATGTTTCTACTCCGCTTAAAACATTAAGGTATGCATTATCAATGGAACTACACTCACCAATTTCCACAGCAAGTGCAAGGAAGCTTGAATTTTAGCCATGAGCTTCAGAAAGTGATAATAAAAAAAGCTTCCATCATACAAAAAAAAAATAGAAAGCGATAAGAAAATAAATTCCTCATTCCTCATGGAAGGCAACCGAAATTAGAAAAAATGGTCTGTTGGGTGCCTGAGCACGTGACCTGTGTTTACGCGAGGAGAGGCGCGGGATTCGGTGAGTGTGGGCGACAACCGAGAAAAACAGCCTCCGTCTAAATCACCCCTTTCTTTCTTTCTTTCTTTCTTTTTCTTTCCCACCCCATCAAAACTCCCATAAAATTAGCACAAAAATGGACAAGCTTAAGGATGTATGTAAACTGAGTCAACTCTGTTAAACACCCGGCCAATTCCACTTAATTGAACCGTAATTTCGCTTGGGATCAATGATAATTTTCAGGCCGTTTTTTTTTTCTTGTTTTTAATCTCTTTTTTTCTGGTATACTACACGTGTTCCTGATCCGCCGCCAATCACAAAACATTTCCATCAATCTTCGATTTGTGAACAAGAATGAACGGAACGAAACAAAACAAAACAATAGATGAATGAATGAATGAACCACAAAAGCGAATCCCGTCATGCATTTACTAACCCGGTAGAAACTCAACAGTTTGAAATTAGACGCCGAGAAGTGGCAGGAGAAGTCCGACGAGTTGGCGGAAAAGATCAAGGAGTTGGAACAGGAAAACTTGGACAAGGACCACCAGATCCAGGCCTTGACTAGAAAAAACCAGGTGCTTGAGGAGCAGGTGGACAAGTTGGAGGCCGACGTGACGGAAATCAAGGAAACCGCCGACCAGCTGCACTCCTTGAGAACTTCCAACGACAACTACACCAAGAAGAACCAGGTTCTCGAGGAGGAGTTGGAGGAGGCCGACAAGAACTTGAAGGAGACCACTGCCAAGTTGCGTGAGACCGACATCAAGGCCGAGCAATTGGAGCGTAAGGTTGCTTCGTTGGAGTCTGAGAAGGACGAGTGGGAGAAGAAGTTCGAGGAGTTGGACGAGAAGTACAGCGCTGCCAAGGCCGAGTTGGACGAGATCAGCCAGCAATTGGAGGCCATTTAAGCACTCCGATATATACACCTACATCTATATATAAAGAGGCTGTGCCTTCATCAGTAAATTGATACCTTATAAAGATCGAAAGAGTGTGCTTGTTTGCCCTTTATTGTAGCTGTTATTATTGGTGTTATTTGCCTGATTTTATTACTGGAGGACTGGATCGTATAGTTCCTGGGAAAATCTGGCCTACTATTAATAGTAGAGAAGGAAACCTGAGATTTAAGACCTCAGTGGTATTGATTTAAAATGCCCCAAATTGAAAGAAGATAAACGTGGTGCTGTTGACAATTTGTTGCGAAGAAAGAAAATAGCTTGTAAATTTCAAAACTTGTCTCCTTTTTTTGCCCAAATTGACTATGAAATGGGAATTACTTGTGCTACAGATCACTGGGGATTTGAAAGTGCTTAACTTAAGCGCGTCTTAATTGAGTTTAATGAAAGATTAAATTGATCGTTTATGATCTTTAGGGAAAAAATGAAAGATTTTACTCATTGCAACAACTGTATTTATTTGGTTCATGATGGGCTTAATAATCACTCGTAAAATTAAAACTCAATTCTCTTAGAATAGTTCATCAATGATACACGGAGCGTGGTTGGTTTTGGATCAAATACACACTTCTGGAATACTATGAGTTTCAAGTTTAAAATTGGTCGAGCATGGGAAGTAAATTTCCTCATGTTGAAAACAAGGATATAAGCATATTCTTTAATTCCAGATCATCCCAGTTTTCAAGCAGTCTAACGATTTATTGGGTTGCAGCCAAACTCTTGAACTAGCAGCTGCAAGATATATTTTGATCTAAACAGAAAGAAAAAAAAAAAAAAAAAGAGAAAAAACTGAAAATGAAAAGAACCACGCTAAGTACAGTTCTCAGTTTTTTTTGATGGTTAAAATCAGTCCGATAAATTCGACCTTGTCAAGCCAAGTCAAACTAAGTCAAACTAAGAGGGAAGCCCGTGGTGGTTGGCTTGAGCCAAATTGAAATCTTTTCAATGTATATGTTCTTTCTTTTTTTTTTTTTTTTTTTTTTTTTTTTTTTTTTTTTTTTTTTTTTTGTGAAATAAAAAGGTATATAATTTTTTTTTTTTCCTTTGTAGATAATCACTTCGTATAGTCATATTCCGGTCCATTATAAAGTGGCATCTAAACCTTTGACTTTTCGTGACTAAAAATAGGGGTCGGACCTACACCCCAATCCGGTAATGCTCGCTGCAACCGCACAGCGCCATCTCTGCTGAAACACGCACAAGCCTCGTACAATCCCAATCTATGCATCTCACACCGAACGATATTCCGACGTGATACTGAAAAAAGAAGTTAACAACTAGCATCAGCGGATATTGCTGGACCATCTTTTGAATTTCACACAATCACTGCAAAGTTTTTTGCCTCACAACTATTGGTCCGAAGTGTGTCTTTTCCAGCATTCTTTCTTTCTTTCTTTCTTTCTTTCTTTCTTCTTTTTTTTTTTATGCGACAAGGTTTGACCGTCTATCACACGCTTTAATTAATACCTCACATTATCCCGTGATCCTTCATGAACTCGCTATTCCGAAGGTCCCACACACTGGATGAACTACCCGTGCACCGAATCGATGAGGAATATCGAGTCAGTCGTTCGAGCCGAGATTTTTCGATGGGATCGCCGCGAGGATCAATCCAAGAATCGCGTCGCAATTCGAGCGACCACATACGCCCGGTAACGATGTCCGTGCTGCATGACTTTTACGATCCCGGAGAACGAATTCCGTCTTACGAGTCCTCGCAGGAACAGCACTCTCGCAGGCCGTTTCGAGCGGCGCCAAGACTGCTGCATGATTTGAGCAGCGGAGCTATTTCCGGTTCCGGTTCCGGTTCAAGTTCCGGTTCCGTATCTGACCGAGGCCGTGTGCTGCTGGTAGATATGCCTCCTGTTTTAACAACTACTAATATGCGTACAAACAGCAGTATCGATGTCACCAATGGCCGGACGATGCGGGAAAGAGACGCTGCGCAGAGCCCGGCGCGAGACGAAAAACGGTCTTTGAAAAAATTGGGTCTTAAGTTTCTCAATGCACGCCAGCATCTCTTGCTTGCCGCATGCAGAGACTTCTCCCTCATTCCATGTGTGATCGGCTTGTTCCACTCCTGGTGGATGCTACTAAAAGGCGATGAATTCGAGCACTCGACCTCCGGCATTACCGCGGCGCGGTTGTCTGAGCATTTTCTCACAGGCATGTGGTGCTTGGTAGCAGGCTACCTTCTGTACTCGGTGCTTGATGGTCTTATGGTGCGTTGGATTGTCAGTTATACCACTACGGGATCTATAGTACGCATGGCCACAATGTCGGCTATCATTGTAGCTTCCGAACAGTATCTTGTGGCGGCTTTTTCTGCCGAGGGTTACAATTATGCGCTTCACACATGGATCTTGATTAGTTGTGTGCTTACGCTTATGTTCATTGTGCAAAACTTTGTCACGTCTAACATCGATCTCAAGGGGAAGTATAGGCCTCGGTTTTTCGACTTCTATAACATCGTGGTTTTTGCCGTAGTTCCGGTGGGAATGGCCAGTTTCATTACTATGGTTGGGCTTTTGCGTTCTCTTCTTATTCTAAGATTGGATGTGGATCAACAGGGTGTATGATGACTATATTTATAATACATTTTAACTTTAGAAATTCTAGGAGAGATGAGACATACTGTAGCAGTGATTCGAATTGTCTGTAGGTTCAACAAATCTCTTTACTTTTAACCCGCATTTTGCGTATGATAGCACCAAGCAATTTGGTTAATTACCTAAACAATTTATTCACTTTTTGTCTTCGGTATAAAGAATTTCGAAAAAGATATCTAAGATTTATGGTTATTAGGGGCATTCTTTCACCTCCGTCACATCCACTACGACGATAAGCTACGGAAGCTGTATCATGACTGAGTAAGCTTTTGTCGGTCGTACTTTTCCCTAATATCGAAATATAAATCAAGAGGCCAATCTAAATGGCCATTGGCCTCGTTGGGTGCTTTTATAACTGAAATTACTAGAATCTAATCACTAACGATCGCGAAAGGGTTCCTGGGATCAGAGAAGTCAATAATATCGCAATAATCAAGACGTTTGCTCATGCTTTGCACGCATTTCATACGATATGATCATAATATATTCTATCAAAAAGAAATACCAAATATTATCAAATTCCTCTAGTGTTTGAGAATTTCCATACTAGCTTTTAAATTACATCGTCTCGCACTATGTAGCCCACCAAATTGGAGTGTATCGTGTTTCGCGACAAGAAGTAAGCGATCGTGAAAAAAAAAAATGTTGCGATATCGGATATTCTACGATTCTCCGTTTAACACCTTAAACGAACATAACTCGCCACATACCCCAAAAACAAATACAAATATGGGTGTTCACATATACGGAAAGGCCATCAAGCACAATGCGTTGGTGAGAATCGGATTGGCCAAACGGATCTTTGGTGTGGGATACCAGACGGCACAAGAAATCTGCGCTAAAGTTGGAATTTACCCTAAAATGCGGATGAATCAGCTCACTGAGCCACAAATCATGGCGATCAATAAGGAGCTTTCGGAGATGACGATCGAAACGCAGTTGAAACAGAAGATTTTGGACGATATTGCACTCAAGAGATCCATCAACTCGTATGCCGGTATTCGTCATGCTAACTCGTTGCCTGTACGTGGACAAGGTACGAGAAACAACGCTAGAACGGCAAAGAAGTTGAATAGATTGGACAGAAAATTGTAAGTTAGATGCGGGACCTGGTCCGCCTTGTATATATAATGCATAACGACGTGTGATTTTGGCCCTGATGGCTATGTAGGAGACTCTTTTTCCCTGCTTCACGTGATTACCTCCTAGATTAGTTGCGCCTGTTGATTTTTCTATATTCTAGAGAAAGTGGAAAAGTTTTCGTGTTTTGTCCTTCTAGTTAAGGTTCATTTCACCTACACATTCTATCGTCAGTTTATCAAGCCCATATATGTAAATGTGGTCTAGTACCGAATGGTGTAATTTTTTTACCTTCAAAATCATGTACAAATCTCACCTATTGGTGCTTAGCTAAAAAATTTATACAACGATCTTTTGGAAGATCGTTCAATCTATCATATTTTTTTCATTTTACAGAGCTTATACCCCAGGCAATACTCAACAAAAGTCTCTCTGGCTTTAACCAAAAAGCTGGATTCCATCATCGCCCATAAGTTGGATTTCATCTTCATCACCTTCATTATCATCATCATCACCACTTTCCTCATCCTCCTCTTTCATGCTGATTTTCTGGCCCAAAAGTGACGCGAAAAACTCATCAATTTGATCATCGTTCCACTTCAAAACGGGACGTGGGGTGTCGAAATTAGCAATTGGTTCCTGGACATGGAAACGCAATTTACGGCCCTTGGACGCCTTATTATCGACATTTTTCTTCAATTTTGTCGATGCAGCTCCACGCAACGCAAATTGTAGGCCGGAAGTTGGGTCGCTCGATTGGATTTTCTTATCCACCAAATCGTTAAGTAAAACACGGTAGAAATCCTCATCATCGAAGATTTGTGGCAACTCTTGCATGTTCAAGGCCCTGGTCTGGCTTTGGACTGGCACTTCCTCCTCATTTTCCAAAGTGTCATCTTTCTCCTCCTTATTCTGGGGGTCCTCGGTATATCCCAAAGGAGTAATTTTTCTACGGTTAAGACGCGTACGCTTGACAAGACGGTCCATGTCCAGAAGGTTGTTGAGAACCTGTTGTTCGGCAGACTGGTTAAGTGCCTTAAACTTATTGGCATTCATGGCACTAGACCCCGATGAATTTTGGATCTTGGCCAGCCATTTTGTCAATACTGTCAGACGGTATTGCGCCAAAGCGGCATCCTGCCGGGTACTGCGGGCTAAATACTGCGCCAAGGTACGCTTTTTAGGGGTGGCGGCTGCAGTTTCATCGACGTCAAGCTTTTCCCTGCGGAGAAGTGCGTTTCTTAACGCACCAATAGTGTCCAACAAGTCATAGCATGCGGCGGCCGCATTGTCAAGCTGTGCAGCATTCCCTTCCACCTGTTGTGCGTTTGCAGGAAGCATATTTGACGTCGTTAATGCTTTCTGTACCTTCAACCGCGAGTCGATAAGCGCATCGAATTCCTTGTGCTGCAGAAGAATCGAGTATCCCTTGAGTGCATCGGCAGCGGCGGACTGCGAGAGCCTACTGACAATATGTTTACGCTCAGAGGCCATCATCTGCTTGATTTTTTCTCTCTGTCTATTTCCCAGAGCCTCTGTCTCGCGTTCCTCCTCACTATCGTTGTCAGATTCCGATTCCGATTCCGATTCCGATTCCGATCTCGATTCCGAATCTGATTGAGAGTCCATTTCCGCCTCATTCTCGTCATTTGAGATATCGTTAGCTTCTTCATCATTCTCCGATTCTATCTCTGATCCACTAGCGTCATCCTCGCTTTCCAGACCTTCAATTTCATCGCTTCCAGATGCAGAAGCTCCGTTATCGCTATCGTATAACGCCTTTCTATCGGTGACCTGGCCAGTATATTTCTTATCCTTGACCAAATTATCCTCTCGCCTAAGCTTGGATTTGGGCACTGCTACATAATGCTGTCTTTTTTGAATCTCATCATCCAGACCCAGCGAATTATTGGCTTCATCTTCACTGCCTGCAAATGGATCAGCAAGTTCAGAGTTTTCTATGTCGAAATCTGTTTTTGGAGCACTAAGTTCTGCGATTTGCTCTGCCAATGATTTTTTCCCCATTCTTGTTTCTAATTATGCGACGATACAGTGGGAAATGTAGGTGTATGAACAGCTTTTCAATTTCTTTTATCGTTAGTTTAGTTTCCGATTGAGCGATGAGGGCCCATCGCGCACCACCAACTGGAATTTCCATTGGCTATTCCTGCAAATAACATGATTCGGGAAGTAATATTTGCCAATAATTCCTTATAAAAGCAATTCATTTTTCTTATCAAGATAAAAAGTAATGTTTAGCAGTATAAATTAATTTTTAAATTATGACCTGTATTTTCGAAAGTCAGGGGTGGCAGAATGAAGGCTTTGCCGGGTTAGTCACGTGACCTCCTCAAAGAACGTTAGCATCGTTATAGTTAAGCGTTTACAACGATACGATTATTTCGTCATGCTTTTAACATTAATCTCTATCAAAGGAATTCAAAAATCCCTCTCTTTGTAAAGGCATTATTTACTGAGTGTACAGTGTAAACAATGCCTCATTGCTGCGTTTGAGAATTACTCGTTCATCCCAATTTCTATGGTTTCCATTTATTTCTAATAATCCGTGGCGGCTTCCTGGCCAGCCAAAACTACCCTATTTAATCACCCTTCTTCAGTGGTCATTCCAAATGTTCAAGATCCGAGCACGTGACTCTGAGGGGAAAAAATCAATCGTTATTTTCTCGAGCAGAATTACGTACAACGATTAGAACTTAAAGCAAAGGTCCGCTTCAACTCTCAACTCTCAGCAATCTCCCAATAAAAAACAAAGATGTGCTGCAGTAATTAGTTTACTTTGAATAAACTTCAACAACTTACTCTTCCTCCATGGTTTCCGGCTGCTGTTCTGCTGGAATTCCAGTGATGATCGTGTCCAAGTCGGCCTTTTTCTGTCCCACCAATGCGTCATACTCTTCCTGGTTATCCTTCTTGTTTTGCTCGATTTTCTTATACTTCTCCACGGATTCCAAGTATTTCTGTAGGTTATAACCAGCACCAGCTTGACTTTCCAAGGGCGTGTATGGTCTTTGCTTCAAGTCCTTCAATCTTCTTTTATGGACTTTGCCTTTGGTGTGACGGTCCAACGTGATCTGGTTCTCAAAGTATTTGGCACACTCCACACAATAATATTGGCCCAAACCAGGCTTTGTTTCATCAAGTGGCTGGTTTTTCAACGAAATGATCGAGTCCCGGCTTGAGAGATCATCGTAGACCAAATCAAGGTCCCGGGTTCTTCTTTTAGTCTTGTATCTCTTCACACTGTATCTACCCATATTGAAATATTTTGTATTATCTATGTGTAAATACTTTTTTCTATAGATTAGGCAAATATCGTTGTGATAAAGCGATGAGCTTCGCCTGCCTGGGGAACATGCACCGCGCTCCCTCTCGGAAAAAAAAAAAAAAAAAAAAAAAAAGAGAGATGATATGAGCGCCGCATTATGTCGATAAGATTAATAGCACGCATCCAATTTACCCTCGGCAATTATTCTTAGTTATAGTAATATCGTTTTGAATATGAATTAAAATCGAAAAATGCCGCTGATATAGTTTTTGTGCAAGTTTTTTAGACGTGTCTGATTTATATTTCTGTTCCTGACTAACCGCACAGGCTTTTAGTGGCCGCAAATAAGTCCCTATTAACCTGAGAGAAAAAATTCTAAGATTTCTGAGTACAATGTTTGAATAGAGGTATATAAATTTCACCCGCCTTCCAACTTCAGAAGCTTGTTGCAAAGGCTATTCTTCGTAGGGAGATGGCAAAAAAAACCCTGGTATTGTTATCTCGATAGTGTTCCTTGCTTTTAATTGATTGAATTTGTTCAAAGGGATAGGAACATCCTACAGTAAACTGTACAAATCCCTCGCGGCTAACTAAGTGAAGCTTATGTTTAGAATCACGATCCTTCTTTGTCTCGTTGGGTATAAGAAAATTGATGGAAGCTCGAGCTTTTGTGCTCAGCTTCAGAAACCTGTCAACATAAGCCTCGAAGAATCACGATTTTCTGAATTTACTCAATTTTTATCTACAATTGTTCTCAACGAAGTTTATTGCAAAAACACATTGAGCTTTGACTTTAAATTTTCGTACTCCGACTGACTTCCTACTCGGCTTAATGAGATAAGTAAGGATGTACTTCTCTGTATTCTTGACAGGGAGTTTTCGAATCGAAAGAAACGTTCATGTCTATCAGATGGATATATTTTGTTCAAGAGAGTTGAAAATTATTCTAAACAATCTTTTTTTTTTTTTGGCCTTTTTAATTCACTTTATACCAAAATTACCCCCTCATATGAATAAGGAAATTAGCAGTCACTGTCAGTCACGTGCGCACTTAGCCAATTTTCGCCCTTTCCGTACGCTATGTGCACGCGCGCACCGCTCGGTCTGGCAACCGAAAAAAAAATTGTTCAATAACTGACTGGAGTTCTCTTTTTTTGACTATCAAGTAACCAACCGGTATGTTACAAACGACCCTATAACTATTGCAAGCGAATATTCTGAATATCTTTTATGGGCGTGTTACGCTGGAGAATTTTATTATGTAAAAATCGCCAACTTGACCGCTTCACGGATGAAATCGATATTTTCATGAAGAGCAAAAAGATATAAGGAAGACAGATCCAGATGATAAAAACACGAATGACAAACGGATGGTTGGACTTTGATATGTTTCGACGAGTGGGATGCCTATTGATCGAAGGATGTTCGTGCTTATCTATCGGATATCCCATGAATGTAAGTGGGCATATCTGAGATTCAATCATTAGTTTCACTATTTCTGTTAATATTTCGGTCTATTCTGTGATCATATCTTATCGGGATTCCCAAACTATGGAAATCCCCACCTTTCTCGTTAATTTGCCTTCCGGATTTTTTTTTTTTTTGCCGCTGGTCTTTCCCACCAGACTGCACTTTGCATTCCGGTGCGCACGCATCATTAATAAGCATCAGCCACAGGAAAAAGAAAAATTCTCATATAAGAACCAGAAGTCGCACGCACTGTATTCTTGTATTTCATTACTAACTTTTATTCAGACAAAATGGCTAGAAGACCCGCTAGATGTTACAGATACTGTAAGAACAAGCCTTACCCAAAGTCTAGATACAACAGAGCTGTCCCAGACGCTAAGATCAGAATCTACGACTTGGGTAGAAAGAAGGCCACTGTCGATGAGTTCCCATTGTGTGTCCACTTGGTCTCTAACGAGCTTGAACAATTGTCCTCTGAGGCTTTGGAAGCTGCCCGTATCTGTGCTAACAAGTACATCACCAAGATCTCCGGAAGAGACTCTTTCCACTTGAGAGTCAGAGTTCACCCTTTCCACGTCTTGAGAATCAACAAGATGTTGTCGTGTGCCGGTGCCGATAGATTGCAACAAGGTATGAGAGGTGCTTGGGGTAAGCCTCACGGTTTGGCTGCTAGAGTTGCCATTGGTCAAATTCTTATGTCCGCCAGAACTAAGGACTCTAACAAGGCCGTCGTTATCGAGGGTTTGAGAAGAGCCAGATACAAGTTCCCAGGTCAACAGAAGATCATTATCTCTAAGAAGTGGGGTTTCACTCCTCTTAACAGAGACGAGTACATCGCCAAGAAGAACAACGGTGAGGTCAGAGACGACGGTGCTTACGTCAAGTTCTTGTCCAGAAAGGGTAACTTGGCTGAGAACTTGTCCCAGTTCCCAGACTACCAATACCAAGTTTAAACTTGCTCAGTGTATATTTTAACCCTGGTAATCGATCTTGAATCTTGAATAATTATTACTTTGTAATTGTAAGTTCTAAAAAAAGTAATCTTGAAGTGCGGCAGAAGACATGCGCGACATTCCCTATATGATATCTCGCGAAAAATGTCGTCAGCCAGCGCCAGTGACCCCTGAAAATTACCTCAACATAGCTGCAAAAGAATAAGCACTTGAAGTAATACTAAGACATACGATGGCCTGATAAAAAAGAAAAGACTTTTCGCCTTCAAACTAAACCAAGTTTAACGCTTAGTCCCTTTACTTTGAAAAGATAACAAAGTTAAACGCTACGCACGTTTTCAAATCACCACTTGGCCGTTGGATCGTCCTGCAGCGACACGTCTAACGACACACATAATTCCTCACAGCGGGCAAGGCCCACATAGCAATAACTTCAATTTTTCTATATGAGAATATAGTGCTTTTTAACCCAACATTTTCAATATCGTTCTACGTGTTTTCTAGGCCAATATACCCCGCTTTTCTCATTTTTATATACATAAATACCCCTTTGCCGCCTCAAAGGACAGACCTCAGCCCCGTGATTTTACTTGTTCCGCCGTATGCAGCGCCCATGGAACAACGCCCATTTTTTTGTGTGGTCGCGTCAGACACGTTGTCGTCCGGCAGCGCGACTATAAAAAACCAACGCCAAGACCCCGAAAAAAAAATACTCGTTTAATATTTGCACCCTAATAAATTCTAATTCTATAACATGTCCTTCGCCCACAAAGAAAAGCCAGACACATTGGTGTTGTTCGATGTCGATGGTACCTTGACCCCAGCCAGATTGGTCATTTCCGACGAGATGAAGCAAACCTTGCAAGCCTTGAGAAAGAAGGTTGTGATTGGGTTTGTCGGTGGTTCCGATCTTTCCAAGCAAGTCGAGCAACTTGGTGCCACTGTGCTCCAAGACTTTGACTACTGTTTCTCTGAGAACGGTTTGACCGCTTACAAGCTCGGAAATGAGCTTGCCTCTCAATCCTTCATTGGATGGATCGGCGAGGAGAAGTACAACAAGTTGGTCAAGTTCATCTTGAGATACTTGTCCGAGCTCGACCTCCCAGTCAGAAGAGGTACCTTTGTTGAGTTCAGAAACGGTATGATCAACGTTTCCCCAGTCGGTAGAAACGCTTCTACCCAAGAGCGTAACGATTTCGAGAAGTTCGACCTCGAGCACAAGCTCAGAGAGAAGATGGTGCAGGCTTTGAAAGAGAACTTCGCTGACTACGGCTTGACCTACTCCATCGGTGGTCAAATCTCCTTCGATGTCTTCCCAACCGGTTGGGACAAGACCTACGCCTTGCAGCACGTTGCTGACGAGAACTTCAAGGAGATCCACTTCTTCGGTGACAAGTCCTACAAGGGCGGTAACGATTACGAAATCTACACCGACGACAGAACCATTGGCCACGCCGTCAATGAGCCTGCTGACACCATCAAGATCTTGAAGGAGTTGTTCGACTTGTAAGTAGGGTGACTACTGATTAGATATAAAAACACGCGTTTTTCTATAGACAAGCTTTATGTTTCCTGTTTGGAAGGAAATAATATTATAAATTAATTTCATTCATGTAGTCGGCGGCGGTTCTAAGACTTGCGGCGGTAGAATATCGCGGAACTGTGTTCGCCCGCAGTGACGACCTGCTCAACGCCCTTCATCACACCATCACCAAGCAAAAGCCGGTTTTTATTCTGGTCATTGACCTTCAATACCAAGGCCTTACCGGGTGTAGCTTCGAAATCTGTTGGCTCAAGAAGTTTAGGCAATTGTGTTGGTTTAGCACTCTTGACACTGCGCCCATTTCCAAATTGGCCATTCAAATTCTCGCCAAACACTAACACGTCTTTTGCAGAAGCCGCATTATCCAAGGTCACAAAAGTGTGATCAGCTCCGCCCACAACACCCTTAATACCGATATTATGAGTGGTTTGGGCTGATTCGTCGTACTCCGTCATGCCCACAAGACTCTTAATGACAAGTGGTGTATGCGTCATATGCACATAACGAGACACACCCAACTGGCCCTTAAGTCCATCACCAAAACTAAGAAGCAACTGTTGGGCCAGTGCCGGGTTTCCCTCAACATTGTAGCTCATTTTCACGTAGAACGTGTTGCTGGCAGCTGCAAGTGCATCGGCAGAAAACAGGCCGTTTTTGCCCAAATCGGCAAGACTATATTTCAGGATCCGGGCCAAATCTTTAAGTGAGTATACCATCCGTGGCACCGGTTGAATGTCGTTGGACACCGAAAGCGTGCGTCCACATTGACATGCACTGTTGTCGCCCCAAGTCCATAAATTTCCATTGGATTCAAGCGCTGCATTTGCATAATCGGTGGCTGCAATTGCCAGAAACGTACGAGGCTTGACGGCCTTGGTGCCATTATTTGTGACAATCTCGTTATTCAAATTCGTGAGTTCAAAAGCTGTTGACACAGGCACACTTTCAGGGTTTTCTGTCCTGGAGAATTTGGGCAATCCATATTGGCCTTTGTTCTGTGGTACGTCGACTGCGCTGGCCCCAAACAAACGGCCACGTGATGTGAGAAGCAAGAGGTGTTCTTTTCCTGAAACAACAGTGGCAAGCGTCTCGCCCCGGGCAAACAGATCCAAGCCTACTTTGCTTACAGGATAAGATACAGCGTGCGAGAACCATCCACTAGCAGGCTGCGTTTCCTTTGGAAGTTGAGCACCGCAGTAAAGCGCCTTGCCGTTTTGTGCCACGTAGTAGATTTTGCCGCCGGCCCAAAGCGCTTTGCTTACTTTCCCTGG
>JAJMCO010000172.1:0-26926 GCA_030573015.1 Metschnikowia peoriensis | reverse complement strand
TTCATCAAAAAGTATATTGGCATCATGACCCACTTGGGCGTATGTTCTGGGGATATGGAAAATGGCGCCATGCGCTGTGATGTTAATGTTAGTGTGGCTGGAGGAAACCGAGTTGAAATCAAAAACTTAGGTAGTACTTCCGAAATCACCGCTGCAGTGATGCATGAATATTCTCGACAGGTTCAACACCTCAAACTGTCGCTGGAACCTATTGTTCAGGAAACAAGGGCTTGGAACGGCACGCAAACAGTCCGTACGCGGTCTAAGGAAGATGCGGTGGATTATAGATATTTCCCTGATATTGAGCTCCCGCTTGTTCACTTGGATCCATCAATCACAGACGAAATTGCTGCGATTCTTCCTGCTCTTCCCGACCAGCTTGTCGAAAAATTGATGCTGGCACCATATTCTCTCGAAAAAAAGCACGCCAAGTTCTTGGTGGAGTCTCCGGAAATCTACGCTTACTATACAGACCTTCATGGCCTTCTTGTTACTAAAGATGGAAAGGGGTGTGTGCCCAAAACAGTGAACAATTGGTTCTTTCATAAACTCCTAGGCACGTTCAAAAAATTTGACCTGCCAGTAGACCCATCTGTGTTATCGGCTCAAAAGTTTGCCTCGTTGATTCAGATGGTAGAGCTGGGAGAAATCTCGCTGACTTCGGCCAAACTCATTCTCACGGCATTAATTCAATCGCCAGAAACCACGCAGGATCTCTCCATCAAGGAGTTGGTGGACCAGTACGATCTTGGTGCACCAGCAGATCTTGAGGAGGGAGAGTTTTTTGCAGCAGTCAAAGAGATTTGTGTGGAAATTGTGAATAATCATCCAGATGTGGCAGATACTGTGCGTAAGGGTAAACATAAGTCGATCAAGTTTTTGATTGGCCAAGCGATGAGGGAAACCCAGGGTAAAGTCGACTCTAAGATGTTTGAAAAGGAATTTACGAATCTTCTAATTACTGAAAAGAACTGAGTGTCTCGGGATATCTGAAAAGCTGTTTATTTTTTTTAAAAAAAGGAAATCATAAAAATGAACTAAAAAGAAGTGGTATCGTGAGAATCTGGCAGCAAGGAAAACGGTTCCTTTTCGAGCACTAACGTTTGGAAATGCTCGTATTCAAGCTGGCTCAACCCCACCGTTTCCTCTGTTGACTGGGTCTGCTTAGATGTCTGGCGACTTTCGTGGAAATCTTTTGAAACATAGAAATCGCGGGGCTCTTCCTTCTTGAACCGCCTGAATCCAATCGAAACCAAGAATCCACGATACATCTTGAGTGCCTCTGTGCCAAGGCCAAAGAGGAAAAAGGTGATGAACGAAAATACTATAGGTACCACTTTCGAACTGAGATTTCTCATGCCAATATCGTAGGCAAAGATCTGCCCCCATTTTATCATAGAATAGGAGTATTTGACTTCAGGAGTAATTGATGACGCAGCCCTCACGTCTGCAGCAAAACTGACAAGTGTCACTGGAGAAAGAACTAGCACAATCAAAAAACTCAAGATGGTTAAGCGGGTGAACTTGCGCATGTTAAGGCCCGAGTTCGTGCATCGCAAAATGTCCTTGATATCCTTCCGCTTGCGAGCGAGTTCAATAATGGTCAAAATGGCAAAGACACATGCAACAGCAATCCACAAAACATTCCATAAAGATACGAGCATCACCGACCCTAAAGTGTAACTCCATGGTGCAGAGCACCCATTGTATCTGGCCACATCGTATCTATGAGTTTGTGCAAGCACTGTTAGGCCCATGACCAAAAGTGGGTTTGCCCAGCACATCAATATGTTGACCACGAGCTTCGTCTTTGAGTCTCGGGAAAGGTAACCGTGATTTTTTGCGGAAATAATCATGAACAAGTTGAAAATAATACACGCGGTTGCGCATAACAGACCAACCGTGGCACCACTTAATATTCTCACCGTGATGTCACAGTAAATTTTGCCATCATATTTCTGGTTATAATCTTCACCACTCCAAATCACGGCGTTGATGAAGGTTGTGAGGTTTTGAATACAAAACCAAGAAATTAAACTGGAGGCAGGGATATTGCGGTGCTGAAGATGGTAACATAGAGGTGGGATTAAGACCACAAGGGCAATAAACGAAAATGCGGCTAGTATCAGACCTGTTGCGTCAGACATCTTTAATCGGAATAATAATTTAGAGTTTTTATTTCCCAAAAAGGCTTCTGTCACATCGCTGCCTAATTCCACCGATATTTAAATGATCCATGCCAAGAGCATCGCTGCCGCACCATGGTGTTGGGATATTCCCTTTGAAGTCCCGATTGGGCAAGCCTTCCACACGAAAAGTTTTATTCGTGCAGATATGCGATGAACCACATGGATTCATTGGTCTAGTGCCCGTCGGCTAAGTTGTTTAATTACATGCATCACATTTCACGTCACTACTCTTGCCAAGTACATGCGTTTGAGCTGCCAATTCTTCATTAGTGGTTGAAAGTGAAACCTGAAACACGGAGCGCATATACTTTTACTTCAATGATTTTGAGTTTGAGATATTATTGCGACAAAAATTAATGGGAGCAATTACAAAAGACCCCAAAAAAATTCGAGTAACGGAAGTATATTGCATTATCGTTCAATGATGTGAGCTAGTTCGTCCGTTTGCATATGATGCCGATGTGCATTTCCAACTCACAATTCTTTTTTTTCCGCCCCTCTTTTCTTTGCCCTCTGCAATTTCTTTTTCTAGAAAATTATCTATAAAAAACCGTCTCCGTCATTTCAAAGTTCTTCACATTTTTGTGGCATCATAGCGTCTTTTGAAAAATCGTCACCCAAAAAAGGTCTCACAAAGTCTATAGTCGGTACATACGATACGGACGGAAAATGCTATAAAGTTGGTCAACACTCTAGCAGCAAATCATGAAAACAATGTAAGGTATTAAAAATAAACTATTATATAAAAACTAATGACGTGGAGGGGCACAATGGGTATGTAGAAAAATCTATGCAATGACGGACTTCAACACCTCGTGGGAGGCGATGATGGAGGCGTATTTCTGGTTCAAGAACTTGACCAAGTTAACCACCTTCTCCTGCAAGTCCTTGGTGTGGAATTGCTTGATCTTCTCAATATTCTCCTCTCTGCCCAAAGTACTTTCCAGCACCAACTTAAGTCTGTCGGCCTCCTTCTGGAAAATCTCGGCCAAGATTTGAATCACTCTTTCGCTCTGGGCCTCGATCAAACTGTTGCCAGATTCGTACAATTGGATGATCCAGGTCAAAATAGGCACGTTCTCTTCCGGACCAGCTTCTAAGGGCAAGTGGCTCAATAAAGCAGGCAAAACGTGCTCCACAGGAACAGCGGCGGGGCTCTTCAATGCCATTCTGGCCACACAACCACATGCGTTAGCATTAGTTCTGCTCACGACTTCCTTAGACTCGCCATCCTCAATCTGGGCCTGCTCGTCGGACTTGCTCAACAAGTGGAACATGGTTTGCAAGATCTGAGGGTAACTTGAGGAGAAATCGGTGGAGCTGGTCTCGATGACAATTCCAACACCGTAGGCAGCATTGCCCTTGACCTCCAACGACTTGTCGTTGGCCAATCTGTCGGAAAACACATTCAAGAAGTCGTCCGTGTATGGGTTGGCCTCCTTCAATCCGGCCGAAATCTCGGCCAAACCGCCGATCGAGCTGACTCTCTTGGATTTGGATTTCGAGGTGATGTTGGCAATGATGACGTCCTTGAAAGAAGAAAAGATCTTGGCAAAGTCGGAGCCAAGCTCAAGCGACAAGGAAATCAATACCTCCAAAGCAGACTCAAACAACATGGCCTCAGATTCAGAGGTGTCTTCACCTTCATCAACAGGCTCCTCATCATCCAATTGACAAGTGTGCTCCTTCTTCAACACCTTCATCAACTCGACACAGAGCTTTTCAAGGAAAGAAGTGTCGGAGGCGTTGCTAACAAGAGCAGCAATTCCGCAAGTGGAAAGCGCCTCAGTGATGTTGTCCAAGTCGCAAACGACCAAGTTGAACTCAAACTCCTCTTCCAAGTTGCCCACCGTGATAGCACGTGCTTGCTCAATCAATTGCAAAAGATTGGCGTCAAGGTATGGCTGTTGAGGAACTCCTTTAGGAGCCTTGAAGTCGTCACCGTAGGTGGCCTTGAACATAGCACGCACGATTTTCCAAAGCGAGTTCATGGCGGCCTCACGCATACCGTAAGAAACCTCGACTTGCTCGGAAAGGGTCTTGAACGAAGGCTCGACGAATTTGGCAAATGCAGCACCGGTGCCCATGGCCAACTCAGCCAAGGCAACGGAGGCAATTTCTTTTTCGATGGTAATACCAGAGTTGAACTTGAACTTGTTGTCATCATCGGCCTCATCTTCAAACAAACCTTCCTCCTCTTCATCCTCATCTCCACCTTCAAAAGAGAACTCTTCTTGTTCCAAACACTTCAAGATTTGGGGCACGATCTCGTCCAAGAAGCCGGCAAATTCAGCACCGTAAACCTTGGCCATGTTGGAAATGAAAGCGAAACCAGACTCTCTGATTCTAGGGTGCTCGGCACCAACAGAAGTGTAAGCGGCTTCAACCAAAGGCTTGGCGTAAGCAGCAAATGGCTCGGAGCCCACAGCACGCGCCATGGTCGAGATGTTCTCGAAAGTGCAGGCACGCAACTCAATGTCGTCCTCGGACATACCTTCGGTCTGAGCAGCATTAGAGATGAAAGGCTCCAAAATATGGATCAGCTGGTTGAAGTAAGGCGTGAAACCTTTACCTCCGGCAAAAGCAGTGGAGCCGATGGCAGACACAATGGCGGTTTTCAAGGTGGACGAGTTGGCAGATTCCAACATGCTGAACAACTTTTGCATCAAGGGAGCCATGTATTGAGAAATGGCATCGTGGCCCATGAACTCAATGATTCCGTCCAATGCGTAACAGGCGTATTTATACGCCATCACATGCGAGGCAGAGTCAATGATGTTCATGATAAGCGGCAAAAGTTCTTGATGGTGGTCGGCAATGTTGTCCTGCAATTCAGAAGACAATTGAGCCACGGCACGAACAGCCGCCACTTTGACCACGATTTCCGGGTCTTGCAAACCGGCAATCAACACGGGCACGATTTTTTGGACTTGGGTGGCAAGGTAGTCGGGAGCACCTGCTGAGGCAACACCAATCATCAAAAGCCCGGCTCTTCTGGCAAACATATTGGGCGAAGTAACGAGGGCATTCAAGTTCTCGAAAAATGGCGCAATCACTTGTGAAGGAGGCAACTCGCCGGCCAAAACGCCCATCAAACGCAAGGCCAAAGTGGCAGGAATATTCTCCTCGTTCTCGTTCTCCTCATCCTCGTTGTTCAACTCATCTTCCACATCAATCTCCTCACTAGCAATTTGCGAGGCAATGGCCGTAAGTTGAGGGCCCAAGTTGTTGCTGGAAACCTTGGTTTTACGCAACGACACTACGGAAATCAAAAACTGCATACCCATGGATCTGTACTCCTCGTCCAAGCTGGTGTTGGCAGCGATTTCGGCAATCAGTTGGATCAATGGAACCACTTGCTCGCCAACCAATTGGTTGTCCAAAAACAACAACGAGTTCATCACATCAAACATGGATTTGGTTTTCTCGGAGTCGTCCGCTTGAATCACTTCGTGCAACACGCGGAGCATGCTGGGGATCGCTTGTTTGTACTGAGAGGAAACAGTAGCCATAAGCTGTTCGTCCTCTTCGAAAAACTGCGAGAGACAGTCCAAACACAAAACCGCATTCACGCGGATATCCTGCGACAGGTTGGAGTCGGCCGAAAGACCAGAGAAAAGTTGCACAAAGTTTGGCACATGCTCCATCAAAGCAGGGGTCTGAGTCTCCAATACAGTGTAAAGAGTGTAGACAGCCATCTCCTTATTTTGGGGGTTGGAGTCCTGCACAGCGCCGACCAAAGTGGGCAACAACTCGGGCCAGGCATTGACCTCCTCCAGCAAGTCTTGTTCGGCAATAGCCGCCACCACACGTGCCGACGAATGGCGGATCAATTTCTGCGATTGCGTGAAGGTGTTTTGCAACAACGCAGCACGGATTTCCGGCTTCAAGCCTGCATCCACGGTCTCCCACTTGGTGTAGATGAGCTTCCGGGCCTCGACGGCGGCTAACTGCTTGACCTGGTCCTGTTGGGAGTTTTGCAAAATGTGCAAAAGTGAAGGCAAGGCCAACGCATTGGTATAAAATTCTTTCGAGAGCTTGGCCGTGGCTTGTTTCACCGTGGCGGGCGCAAACGTCTGCTGGAGCGTTTCCTCTAAAGCGGCGAGGAATTGGGCGTCCATTTTATGTAATTTTTTTTTATGTAATTTTTTTTTTTTTTGTTTTATTGGTGGTGGACGTTTCCTAAATCAATTGAAAGTAGTCTTCGCTCGAAAAAATTTATGTCTGCTTGCGATCCGCGATGCTCTCACGTGAACTGTATAATGGGCCAATGCCATGCGGCAGACAAACAATAGGAAAGGAAAAAAGAGAAAGAGAAAAAAAAAGAAAAAAAAAAAAAAAAAAAAAAAAAAAAAAAAAAAAAAAAAAAAAAAAAAAAAAAAGACACTGGTGTGAAACACTTGAAGATCTTCCAAAAAAAAAAAGTAAAATTAGCGGAAATTGTACAAATCGGTGTGTTGTAAATAATTTGTTTTTTGCATTTTTCTCGGACAAAAAAATATAATAAATGAAAAATTCTTGAACCGCTCTGTTTTCTTTTGATTGCTTTGGTTCTTGGAGAATAAACTGGATCTTTAAACTCAGTTAGTGTGTGCTGCAACAAACAAAAGACTGCCGCCATGCGGAAACGCATCCTCGGATTCCGGCGATCAGATCCCGAAATTCACCAACGGTATTATTAAGCGAATTTGGCACAAGGCGATTTTCCAGATTCCACGTGCCGCATGTTTTTTTTTCTTATTTTTTCTTTCTTGTTCTTATTCTTATGTTTCGTGAGAGCAATTTTTCAATCAAAAGGTCTTGCGCAAACACCGAGTACTCAATCCTGCTTTTGATGCCCAGCATCTCGTTTCACACATGTGTGCGCCATGTTTAGAATATCATGATCGACGTGTGTCACAAAAAAATACTTCATTTTATTTTCTCTTGCTTTTTACCGTCTAATTCTAGCAGAGCTGGCTTTTCAATCCGAGCCTAATTCTGGTCATAATCATAATTCAAGGAATTGGTAGTTCGTAACATCGTGAAGAATTCTTTGCATTCTAATATTTAACTGTTGCAAACAAGAAAAATGTGACAAGTTTAAAGTTCAATCATAAAGTCTTCATCCGTAAAAAAAAAAATTGAAGAAAATTCAATACCAGAATGACAATGCCTGCTTCAAAGCGGTCGAAACGGTTTCTTACGACAAAATCCGATATCTACCTCCAGCTGGGTTTGATTCACAAATACTTGGTGGTCGCAAGTAGACGCTTTCCTTAGTGAGTTTCAGTTCTCGAGAATCTATGATTAATTATGAGAACTGGATGCATTTGGGGATAACAGAGGCTCTCAGCCAGAACAACAATGAAGTATATCTTGTTCCTGTCTGAAGATTAATAGAAATTTATGAAAAAGTTTATTTCTTTTTTGTTTTTTAAGATTTGTCTGATAATAATTTACATATATGCGGGCCTCTCATCAATATAATACCCTTATTTTTGATTTCCTTATGAATGTTCTACTCACCAACAATACTACCTGACACTGTTTCGCATCATGTAAACATGAGTGATATAAGACGTTGATGTAAAAAGAGAATTATAAATAAGTACACGAAGCTCTTTCAGCAACAAATTTTAAAACAATTCTTAGACTTTTTACAAGCTCGAAAGATCCAGCGGCATCTCGCGGATACGGATCTTATAGTGGCGCTCCAAGGCCTTGAGTTCTTGTGTGTCTTCCTTTGTCAATAAGTTGATGGCCACACCTTTACGTCCAAACCGGCCCGAACGGCCGATTCTGTGGATATAGTTTTCCTTATCCAAGGGCAAATCGTAGTTGATTACAAGTGAGACCTGTTGCACGTCAATACCTCGCGCCCATACATCAGTCGAAATGAGAACACGCGAGCTTCCCAGACGGAAATCACCCATAATCGAGTCCCGCTCGTTTTGCTTCATGTCTCCATGCATGGCCACTACGGCAAAGTTTGCCTTGCGGAGCTGTTCACATAGCCACGTGACCTTGCTCTTAGTGTTACAGAAAATGACGGCCTGAGTGATTGTAAGTGAATCATAAAGATCACAGAGTGTATCGAACTTCCACTCCTCCTTTTCACACTGGATCTGGTACTGTTTGATTCCTTCCAATGACACGTCCTCTTGCTTCACCAAGATCTTCACCGGATCAGTGGTAAACTTGGCCGTCATCTCTAAAACTTCTCGTGTAAGCGTAGCACTAACAACCACCACCTGTACTGTTGCCGGAAGTTGTCTATAGATATCATAGATTTGTTCTTTGAAGCCCTTGGTCATCAACTCATCGGCCTCATCCAAAATAAGCATTTTAACTCCGCGCGTGCTGAGATTGCGTCTTTTCATCACATCCAAAACTCTGCCCGGTGTGCCACTAACAATCTGCTGGCCTTGGCCCAATTTCTTCGTATCTTCCCCCACCTGCTTTCCTCCAATACACGCGTGAGTCTGAATGTTCATGTAATTGCCCAAGTTCATGATGACGCTATGGATTTGCACGGCTAATTCTCGTGTTGGCGAAAGCACGAGGGCCTGACAAGTACGCACTTTGGCATCTATCACTTGAAGCATGCCGATGGAAAAGGTTGCTGTTTTTCCCGTACCCGATTGCGCCTGGGCAATGGTGTCTTTACCGGAAATGATCTGCATAATCGCCCTACTTTGAATGGCCGAGGGTGCTTCAAATCCATACGAATATATGCCTTTCAAAAGCTCGGGTTTAAGCCGCATGCTCTCAAATGTGCTGTGCACCTTAATGTTGCGGGTGGATTTCTGAGAGAACCGGAGCTCCAGATCGGCCGAGCGGTCAAAATCCATTGTATGATTTCAGGTTTTTTTTCAAAAAGGAAATAGAAAGATAAGATAAAAAGATAAGATAAATCTTATGCCTTCAGTTTTGATTCTGGTGCCCTAAAGTTTAACACCTAACAATCGAGCCTCCGCAGTCTCATCGCGCACATGCACGCTCATCGCACCATCGCACCATCGCGTGTGCATAGTAAGGCTAGTAACTTAAGAACGGCCCAGGTTAGGCTCACCAAGATCTTCCAAGTTCTTGAATTAGAATATAACATAGCTGTAAAAGGTTATAAACATAAAAAAAATAATAAAAATAATAAAAAGAAGGAGAAAAATGGGCCTTGACAACGTGTTGCTTTTGATTGGCGGAGGCCATGCTTCAGGAAAAACGTCGGCATCCTACGCTATTAAAAATGAGCTTGAGGCACTCACTGAGCTTTCGCCCAATATGCTTGAAATCGAGGTTTTGGATATGGCCCAATATATGGACCCCAGTATCAAAACCACACTGACATACGCAGCAAATTCCGCCATCACTGTGGGAAACAAGGCCGAGGTCATATTGAAACCCTCGCGATTCGATTTTTCTGCGCTAAAAAAATACGTTTCTCTGCGGTTGGCCAGAATTGATCCAGAGGCTCCGCAGCGACTCGTGATTGTGCACGGTTTGTATGCTTTATACGATAAAGAGTTGTGTGATATGTCGCTTTTCAAAGTTTATATCGATAGTGACGCCGATACACGCTTGGTCAGGTGGATTCGTAGAGACGTGTTGACTCCAGAATCGGGATCTGGTGTTAGTTTGGAATCGGTCATTAATCAATATTTACATGGAGCAAAACAGGAAATGGCCGATTATATTTTCCAGACTAAGGAGCGTGCAGATGTGATCATGCCTCGTGGTGCCGAGGCCAACGGAATTGCGTTGATTGTTGATGGTGTTGTATCATACTTGGGCTCTGAAAAAATCCAGCCTCCAAAACCCATCAATTCGTTGCGCCCATTTGCAAATGAGCGCTTAGATGGCGAGAAGCAAAAATTCTACGAGCTCAACTAGTGGTTTTGCATATGCTTTTCTTTCTTTCTTTCTTTATTATATTTTTCCTATTAATCCATTTGCATCGTTAGATGAACGTGCCCTGGGTCTTGATCCACTTGGCAATCGGGTCCTTCTCCACACTGTACTCGGTCATTGTAGCAATTGTCTCTTCCAGAATGGCATTTCTCAACCGCTTGTCTCTTTGGTACCAGCTATGTACCAAGTAAACCATCTCGCTATCCTTCAAGAATTGCGTGAAGCCAGCATACATGTCGTGTGAATTGTGCTCAATCAACGTCTTGAGCGTCACATAGAGCGTCTCGTAGGCCACGCCAGACTTGATAAATGTATCAACAACAATTCCTTTTGGTGGTTTTTGGCTTTCCTCCGCGTCGCTGCTAATATATTTGCACATCAACTTAACTAACCGGTCGATAGGGAACACAAAGTCGTTGCTGTGAATACGTGCACCCACGGCAACCAAGGCGTCACCCAATACCACACAAAGTTGCCTCGAAGTGTCCTTCTTTTGCTCGTACTCGTAACTGATCTTTTCGAAAAACAACTCCCACCGCTTGAAAATGTCATCTGGGTTTTTGTAGTCTGAAATATAGAACAAACTAAAGCAGATCTCATAGTATCCTAGAGGATCGGCGTAGCTATTAAAAAGCTCGCTAGCATTTTGGATCTTCGAGTTCAATGATTCGGCAGCAAGATCTTGGTTCTCGGCATTGATTCTTGGGTCGGCTTGAATTGTTTCCCAGAGATCCAATTGCACATTTCCAACCTCAAAAAGTTCTTGAATATGCGTTGAGAGCTGCGTGATATCTTGTCTCAAATTTGGGGGGCATGTACAGTTGCAGAACCCGTTGGCCCGCGAAAGATACTCGATTCTTTGCTTCAACGACAACTTAAAGTTGGAGATCGCCAAGTAATAAAGAATCCTGGCCGCCGGATAGTACTCCTCTCTTTTCGCATGGTACAACCATAAAAGTTCAGTCAACGCGAGATCATCTTGAGATACCTCCTCCAAGAATGGTAACACAAACGGCGTATTAACAGTAAGCAATCTCTCGCTACATCCTTGTCTAATAAACCACCGGTAGAATTCATATTGGAATGACTTGTCTGAAGAAGCAAAGCATGTGTCATACGTCACATCTCTAAGCTCCAGAAACTCGTTAATCAAAAGCTGGTTGTTCGAAGAGGTGATTTGCATAGCCTTAACGTCGAGCTTGGTGAGGATTTTGAATACCAAGTCGTATAATTGCATCCGCTTTTTCTCCTTCTGCTCGAGATTAGTTTGAATAAAAGATGCATTGTTTTCCTCGCTGGGATTGATAACAACGTTTGAAGGTGCGCCAGAAACGCCTTGAAGTCTCTTGGCAAGCTTCAACAAAAACTCTACTGCACCTGTGTAGTAGTCAAGCGATAACATAATGTCAATCGAGTTTTCGATGTTTTCCAACGTGAGCGATTCACTGGCTTGTTCGAAGAGAGCCACCGCGTTGTGAAGACACTTGATCCTCATGTCATTGTCTCTATTTCCAATATTTTTCGCCCGAGTTAAATTCTCAATCGCCTTGAAGATGTAAACATCATCACTGGAGCAGAAAGATCCACAGCGGCCTTGTAAAGATGATGCAATAAGGTCGATTGAACCGCCCTTTAGGATGGTCTTGTTGATTATGGACGACAACAAATCTTTGATGAGGTTTTTCACTTCAAGAGTTGGAAGTAACAAGTCCTTGAGGTTCAACGTCAATAAATTGAGTTGATTGGTAAGCGAAAGAAATTTGAAAATGTCATTATGAGTATTTTGATTAGCCTGCGACTCCTCGATAAGCACCATCAAAAACGACAACGCTTCTTTCATCGAGGTCAAAGATCTCAAAATGGAGCTGAAGGCAATATGCTCGGCACGCACACAAACCTCATTATCGAGTCTCAGAGGGTCGGAACTGTATGAGGGTGCATTAAGACCAGGAATGGTGGTTTGGCTCTCGTTCAAGAAATCAAGAAGAACAATCACCGATCCCATAAGATACTCCACCTGTTGCTTGGTAACAGTTACGCCCTTGACAAGAAGGTTATCCTCTTTGATAGAAGACACCTCTACCGACCCATTTGGAAGGGTTTTGATGTGTGGTAAAGGCGCAAACACTTTAGTGTTCCAAAGCTCACGGAACAACCGAGAAATAAGCAAGCAAGTTCCATAAAAACGGTCACTCAATACCACCTGCTCCACCATAGGCTGTGAGTCCAAAGGCATGATTGAAGAAGATGTGTGTGGCTGAGCAGAGTTGGAATTTTGGTTATCGAGCAAACGAGCATTATTGCCCGCGTGTGAAAACAACAACTGAACCTTTCTTTTGTACAAATCTTCCGACGTGGTTTGTTTTGATGAGCACGCCAAATAGAGCAAAGTTGAGCAAGTCTCTTCGTAGCCGTTTTCCTCGATGAAATTCTCAATCACTTTATCGTCAAGAGAGTCAATAATCTGGTCGGGCGTTTTGTAGCGGTAAATACTGATACCGAAATTTGTCAACACGGCAAACTCAAGCACTTTTTTAGTATATTGAGAGGCAAGAACATTGGCGTATCCATTAGGGGTCTCAGTGGCATTCATAGAAGGCGTAAGCTGAACAACGTCATGAATTATTACAGGGGAAGCGCCACCGCTGATATCTCCAGGAGTTGAAACGGGCAAAAATTCTGCGTCTTCAACCAACTTGTTGTTGTGTTTCAAAAAGCCATAATTGACCGAACTGATGAATAAGCGGTCACTGGTCTTTGTCTTTTTCACGGCCAAGAAAACACCAGGACTGATGACTTTCGAGAACTTTGTGTTTTTCAAAAGCTCTGAGTTTTGCTGGTTGGTGACCATTTGCGATACGTACTGCTTGATACGAATGTACGAGTCCAACTCCGGGTTCAATTTGGGTTCCTCTCTAGTCGGAGGGAAACGCATGCTGGCAACAGAAAGTTTGACTGCAGCGGAGCCCCTGGATGCAGCAGACATAAAGCTGTATGAAGGTGTGGCACCCAATTTCAAGAAAATCCGGTTACCGAAGTTGGTCACGGCAATAAGCTGGATATTTGCCGACTCGTTTTGCGTGATTGGCTGGATGCTCATGATACGGAACTTACGGAATGACTTAATGTTGGCCGAATCCGGGATCAATTGCGATAATGCTTTGAAAATCTCGCCCGGTGATAACTGGCTGTGTTGCACAAACTGTTCTTGGCCAGGCGCCAATTTATAGACCCGAATCACAGAGTTGGTGGAGAGCGAGTACAACACATTTCTTCCCGAATCAACTTCCAACTGCACAATGGATTCCGGCACTGAAGCCACTTTGCCGGTATTTTTGCCCTTTTCAGACTCGGACTCTGAGGTGAAGAGATCAAATCCCGGGATTTTACCAATGGGAAGCACTGCGGAAAGCCCGGTTTTCGTGAGACACACCTTATCACACTTGTTTTTGATGAAAGAAACATTGTTGGAGTAATCGAGACGCCATACATTTACACCATTACCCTCTCCAGAAAAATAGATATCGTTCGTGGATTCATTGACGGCAAAGCGGTTCACAATAAGGCCCTGAGTGCTCACGGCCAAGTTGGGGTTAAAAATCTCAAGGCTATTTGTCACTGAATCATGTTTCACCACGAAAATCTGGATATCCATTGTGGTAGCAATCACAAGCAAAAAGTTGGCATCTTCTACAAAGACGCCCTTTTTCGGCCGCACCAACGTCACGGCAAGAATCGAATGTTTCAACAGATCAATCGTGAGAAACTGGTGCGCCTTGTTGAATGAGGATTGTGGAAGCTTATAGTTCCAGAAAATCAACTTGTTATCCACCACAATCCACGCACGATTGATGGCCGCGAAAAGCCCCATTTTTGTCAGACACTCTGTAGTGTTGTGCTCCTCAAAAAAACGGTCGGGCAAATTCAACTGTGCCACTTTATCAAAGCGAGAAAACTTGCCTAAACCCTTTTCATGGTCGAAGTAATAATTGTCGAGTCCCGAGGTCTTGTTGAGGTTGTTTGCGCCGTACAAATCGCCAGGGGTCATCAGATCAATCTTGATCATATCGGTGATATATTTGGCGCCCAACCGAAGCGGCGGTAGCGATCCAAAGTTGGGCACATTGATCTTATAGCTGACCTCGTTCACGGAATCCACCACCATGGGGAGGAAAAACCGCAGGCTCTGCAGCGACGTGGTTTGCCCGGTATCACCCGTATTGGCATAACCAGTGCCCGGCTGGAACCGGAGCGCATCGGTGCTGTCATTGTTCAATGCCAAAGTTGGGTTAAGAAACTTGCTCGACGCAGAATTGGGTTGCGTCGAAAATTGTTGTGGCGCAGAGGCCGGGGCCGATGTCCGCCCAGGGAGCACAGACGCCAAGATGCTCATTTCCTTCTTTTTTTTCTATTCTTTTTGTTTTTTCCTTGACTTTTTGGCGCTAAAAAGTTGTGTGAAAGAAACGAGATCGCTCGATGGAGCCTTGGCTTTTGGTGGTTGTTGCGAAATGTTTGATTTTGGTGAGATGGGTTTTCGGTGGCCGCGAAAGGTTTAAAAAGGCCCGTGCACGACTAACTCACAGGGTGCGATCATAGTTCGCTAGCTAATTAGAGTGCTCGAGCCTGGTAGACATTATGTAACTAAACGAGGAGTTTTCTTTTTTTCTTTTTTGTTTGTTTCTTTCTTTTGGATTGTTCAATGTTGCTTTATTTTTGATTATTGAATTACACTAATAAGATTTGCAATAAAATGAAGAAAAGAAAAGCTGTGATGTAAAAAAAGTCTGCTGACTGTTTGGCCTTGCTCAGTTTAATAATTCAAGAAGTGCACAGTTAAATGCCACAGATATAAATGAAATATGACTACAAGTAGAGTTTTAAAATTCATTGTGTAAATCTATACTATCTTCGAAAAGAAAAAGATAAACAATTATAATGAAATGCTGCAATCTTTCGAGAGTGTCGGGTGGGTCACGTGCATTTCACAGGCCCAACTTGGAGCAAGTAGATTTCAGTCATATTCGGTAGTATTTGGTCTAAACTTCCTTTTTTTTTTCTTAAACCCATGAAAAAAAAAAAATACCAAAAATAATGACCAAAAAGAGAGAATAAAAGTATTTTTCCAATAGGATTTGGTTCCTGTTGTTATGCTCTTACACCAAACTCAACTGGCCTATAGCACTTTAATTGGGAGACTGAGACTGACACTTGCCTAGATTATCTCAAAACACTGATTTTTTGTTTTTAGATACTTCACCATTGGCCCAATAAAAAAGAAAACTTGGTCTTTTTTTCCTATAATCATCTAGCGCAAAACTCATTGGAATATCTCAAGAGTAAAACCTTCAACTCATCTTCCGTAATGCATTTAATAGCACCCAGTCCACCACCAATCAAATTACAAAGTACTTTCGTCAACACTGTTTTCTGATCATTATTATTTTTTAGAAAAAAAAAATTAACTGTCGAAACAAGAAACCTAAGAAAGTGAAAAGAAAATAAAATAACCAGTTTAACCTCCAATTCATTTAAGGTCATACTCTGAGTCTCTAGTGTGGTATCTCCTCCCAGTAAAAGACGCGGCCCCATAAAGCTCAGGTCCGCACACCGAAATGGCTTCCCCATAAAAAATCACATACAATCGTAAATACAGTGCGGCCCCAGCTTTAGCGCCTTATCGCACACTGCCTACACCTTCTTTTTTTCTTTGCCTTTTCAACTTTTTACTTTGCTTCTTCTGTTAAAACACAAAAAGGAAGAAAAGAAAAAGAAAAAAATAGCTTGCAATGAAATTTACAGCGATACTTGCAATTTCTGCTGCAGCACAAGCACTTTCGCTTGCACCATTGGCGTCCTTACTCGGCGGCTCGCCAGATTGCGTGCTCAAAACGGCACCTGACACTTACCGTCTTGCCTCAGAAGTAGAGAAATTGAACATGCGCCGAAACGGAGAAAAATTCATCGATGTCACAAATGTGATTTCGGTCAAAGAAGCTGTTGAACAGGGGCTTGTGGCCGGTGCAGGAAACCACAACAATATCATCAACGTTTTCTCTACACAGATCCATACATTGAAGCAGCCAGTTCCCGACTACCAGTACCCAAATAAGACGGCGGAAAACGCCGTGGTACAAGGGCTTTTGGCCAAAATCGACTTGGAGCAAGTTCGGACCAATTTGGCTCATTTCACCAGCTTTTATACTCGGTACTATAAGTCCGCAACGGGGCTTGAGTCCGCTAACTGGCTCTATGGCACCGTGACCAAATTGGTTGAGGCCGTTCCAGGCGCCACTGTTGAAAAAGTGCAGCACAAAGGCTGGGACCAGTTTCTGATTGTGGTCTCGATCCCTGGTGTTTCTGCGGATAAGGTTGTTGTGGGTGCTCACCAAGATTCCATCAATCTTTTGTTTCCAAATCTTCTCGCCGCTCCAGGGGCAGACGACGATGGCTCAGGCACTGTCACCACTTTGGAGGCACTCCGTCTTATTTCCGGTGCGATAGCCGCTGGCGAGTACACTCCACACAACACCTTAGAGTTTCACTACTATCTGGCCGAAGAAGGTGGGTTGTTAGGCTCGATCGACGTTTTCACGGATTATTTTAACGCAGGGAAAACTGTGGTCGGAATGCTTCAGCAGGATATGACAGGATACACCCAAGGTACCGTAGATATGGGCGTCGAGCCACATTTTGGCTTGATCAATGACTACACCTCCAAAAAACAGAACGATTTCATCCGCGTGGTGGTTGATGCGTACTGCCTGATTCCAGTACACGAGACCGAATGTGGGTACGCGTGCTCTGACCATGCTTCAGCTTTGGAAAACGGATACCCTGCCAGTTTCTTGATTGAGAGCGAATTCAAATACTCGGCAAAGCAAATTCATCTGACAATGGATACCATGGACCGCTTGGATTTCGGCCATATTCACGAGCACATCAAGTTGACTGTGGGCTACGCGGTCGAGCTTTCAGCCGCCAAAAACCTCTACTGAGGCAAAGGGGATCTAGCTCATTTACTGAAATGTAACAATAACGTTTATTTTTAAAAATCTTTTTTGCTTTTCTTGTTTCTTCATTCATTTAGTTCAAAACGCTTCGGCATTGAAAAGGACTAGGGCCCTCCGCTTATTCCTCAGCCTCAGCCTCCTTCTTCTTAGGGAAGCGAAGCACTTCGTAGCTGGTCTGTGTCATCGTTGGGTACACCAGCTTCTCGCCGGCCTCATCCTGAACAGTCTTCTGCTTGATGTCAGCCTCGGCGTAAATTTGGGCGCCCTTGCCCAAGTGGGTCTGGAAAAACTTCACCTGTCTCTCGTCGAAAACAGAAAGATTGTACCAGTCAGTGACAGTGGATGAGCCATCGGCGGCCTCGTTGGGCGCGTATCTGTCGACAGCCAACGAGTAGTTAAGGAAAGGGCGGTTGTCCTTGGTCTCCTTGTGATAAATGTTTCCGATACGACCCACCAACTGGATCTTGGCAAGGTTTACACGGGCGGTAGAAGAGAAAGCACGAGTGGCAGCAATGGATCTAAGCATTTTTTTTTTTTGGTTTTCTTTTGTTTTCTTTTAGTCTGAGCTAGGGTGAAAAAGCTGGTGTTTTTATCGCGTATGGTTTGTGTGTGTGTGTGTGTGGGTGCCAGAGTCGTGCGCGACCAGACCGAAACAATGGCGCGACAGTTCTGAGCAGACGCGGTTTTGCCACGCGGGGCCACGAGGTCTCGCAGCCTTTTCCACTTCCGGTTTAATGGGTGCAACGGGGATGAAACATTGGTGAAAAAGGGTGCTTTTTTTTACAGATTCTTTGTGTGAGAAGAGAAAGAATATTTGAAATGAAACACTATGAAAACTTAAAACCAAAAATTTAAAAAAAATTACCAACTAATGAAAAAAAAAAAAGAATGAAAAAATATGCACCGCCCACCTAAATCTCTATATACCTTGTCCGTATCTCCTGATTTCACAAATCATTCCAGGTCCCACTACCGCTGCCTCCACAGAGTACTAGTGAAGAGGATGTGGCGGTATCTGAAATTTCTGCTTCCTGAAATAAGCGACCCTGGAGGTGGGCACGTGACAATGTATTTGCAATGTAGTCGTTCACTAGAGATCCAGATGTTTGGAGCAATTCTTGCCATTTAAGTAAACTCAAAAGCCGGGAAAAAAGTTCGGAATCACTAGCAACGTATCCCTTTCTCGTGAGTGCTTGTTTCAAAATATCACTGCTTCTTTTGAACCGAATATACTCCACTCTTGACATGTTCTCGAAGTAGTGGTCTCCGTAAAACGCAGGCACTTTTTTGAGAATCGTTGTATCCAAAACCTGGCTGACGAGATCTTCGTCCAAGTCCCAAGAGGCAACATTGTCGGAAACAGACGCATCCGTGGCCTTTTGCCATTCATTTATCCGATTTGAAAGAGAGAAATCTAGGTCATCAATAAGCTCATCATCTGTCTCATGTGATGGTGGTGCCTGAAGCCCACTGAAAACCATTTTTGGCTGTTGTACGCCAACATCTAGGTCGATTTTTTCCAGCAAGCTCTCTGCCTCATCTTCGGTGCTTGTGAGTGGGTTTTCTGTGGAAAACGAGAGAAGATCATGTGGCCGCAGTTCAGTTGCGTTAAACACCACCCACGATGTTTGAGAATCGGAAAAAAACGACGAGGCCCGATCCTCGGAAATTTCCCTTAGTGAGGGTCTGTGTCTGGCCTCCATTCCTGGATTAAACGCCATGTTATGTTTCTTCGTTGTTATTTATCTGGAGATTTAGTTTCCCTCTGTTGGCGGTGATTTCTTATATAAGTATATAGGACTCTTCTTTGTCTAAATCTTGTGCTGAATAGCCGCCTTATTTTAATTCCTTATTTGTTTTTTTTGGCCACTTTCCTTGTTTGCTGTGCTGTTAAAAGTCGTCAAAAAAAACGTATTTGCCTGCCAGTAGTGTGGGTCTTAATCACAAACTCTAATTACAGACGGTTTGAGGACTCGATTATTTTAATGCACAAGCTCTTGAAGTTGGATAAAAGACTTGAAAGGAAAAATGCTCGAAAAATTGAATGTTAAATAGATGTATTTTCAAGAATGAAATGGGGAACGGAATGTATATATTTATTAGTTTTAGCTGGGCAAACAGAGAGAGCCGTGAGAATCCGATATTAGATAAGTGCTTATCTACAAGACCAGCCGAGGCCACAGTGACGTATGTGCCTGCAGAAACGCAAGGAGCAATAATCGAATTCGTGCAACGCTGGGAGGGATTATGGGATGAGAAAAAAGAGAGAATTAGGCATTTAAAGAAACTTTCACTCCAAAAAATTCTTTTCTGTTTGAATTTTGAGGATTTTGAGTATCTTAAAAGAAATTTTTTCCTCCAAATGTCATCAAGCTGGGTCTTGTACTAGTCTTGCTCTGCAATATGCACTACCTACCCAAAATTTCTTTACACCCGTCATCAGCAAACCCCGCTTTACTTTTGTAGGTCACGCCGAAAAAAGACCAAATTTAGGGTTTGTGAAAACTTCTCAAATTTTGCTGATACTCGGAAATAAACAATATTCAAATTTCCGCTTCTTCACTTAAATTGGTCTTTGTTTTCTTGGTCTTGTTGGAGCTATTCTTGGGACTTCCGTACACCCAAGACATTTACCCTCATTTTCCTCTCACAGCATTACCCGCACCACGCGAAAGTCACTAGGAAAAAAAAAAGCGTCTCGAAATTTTCTCTCACCTCACTCAGGTTTTTCTTTAAATCTGCACTGTACTATGGAGATTAAGAGAGGACTTTTACTCTATGTAGTGTGGTTTTGATTAACTATGCTTAGTGATGATACTTTTATATGGCTGACAAAAACTGAAGATTTTATAAACTCGAAATTAGTCTTTCACCCCTATCTGAATGCATAGCCAAAACTACACTACAGAGAGTAACTTAGACAAAAAAAAAAATATTTAAAAACGTCGCGCTCGTTTTTACGTAGAGTACACACCCATAGTTACCAGCTCTGGTGAATTAAATCAAACTTCAAATGAATCACGAACACAATTTCCAACCTTGTGAAAAAAAAAATTCTGTGAAAAAATTAGAATAAAGTAAAAAAGAATGACACAGACAGGAATCGAACCTGCAACCCTTTGATTTGGAATCAAAAGCTCTACCATTGAGCCACTGCATCTTCTATACAGTTCTCTGCAGCGCAATATTTAAGTCATTTCAGATAAAGAAGGTATCGATATTTTTCCTCTTTTTTTCGGTTGTTTTTTGGTTTATTTTAGTGCATAAATGCTGAGCTCTTCTTATTTCAAGGTTCTTCAACAACTTTCTTACCTGGTTTTTCTCCAGTACTGCTTAAACGGGACTGAAAAATCATCTGTTGACGTGTTTTTTGAAGATCTTTCAGGCTATAGTGCGTAGTTCTTGGGAAATTGGCTCTAGTTCTTCCTATAATCCGAATTCTTTCTTCACTTAAAGAAAGCTTTTCTGATACAATTTTTCTTTGCCTTATATGAGAAAGTTTATCTTCCCCAAAAAATCGAGGTGAAATGCTTAAGACTCGTTCTCGAAACAGAAAAATATGATGCTTCTATCTTGGGGTTATGCTCAAATTTGAAATTTGAGATAATAGAGAAAATCAATTAGCCCTTCCAAGTTAAAGTTGATATCTCAAAGAGCACTGTTCCATTAAGGACGGTTGGGTTTTTCAAAAAAAACTATCAGCTCACAGGACAATCCCATAGTTTCCGCCTCTATCGAGCCACAGTTGGTCGGAAAAGTAGCTTTAACAACGTTTTAGGAGTGTGATTTTTTACCAATTAAACGTACTTATCAATTTATTTCTTGTTCATGAAACTCTTAAAATATCTTTACAGCCCTTATCATCTGTCTCTTTGTAAAGAATTCTACTGAAAAAAAAAAATTAGAAACTGTGGAGTTTATTGCGCATTTTTATCTATGGTTGCAACTGTGGTTAATGCATGATCTTGCACCCTGAGATGACTAAAATCAACTGTGATTTGGGCACATATATAAAAAAGAGAAAGATTTGGCCCTTGGGGTGATTAAAAAAATTGCACCCCAACAACACTAGAAATATGGCACCTCCTACCTCTGTTCAACAATCTTCTGAAGACTATACTTCACTTGTCAAGGAATTGAGTCTTGGCAATAACACCAAGAAATCACTGGAATCTAATTCCAATATTTCCTGGACTGACAAAATTCCGGGCCCCACCAGAAAGAGACTCGAAAAGTATGGCATTGACTTGTCAAAAGGGTATCCTAAAATCCCTGAGCAGGATAAGCTTCCTATTTTTGTTGATGAAGCATACGAGATTCGGAATAAGGAACATCCTTACGTGGAAAGGGGCAAGCATGCCGATCCCGAAAAAAAGGCCTTGTTCAGTGCAGCCAAGGAAGTAAATGATTTAACTGCTCATATTGGAACTGAAATTGTTGGGTTGCAACTTGCTGATTTAAACGACAAACAAAAAGACGAATTGGCTCTTTTGGTTGCAGAAAGAGTGGTTGTTTTTTTCAAAGACCAAGATTTGTCTCCCCAAAAGCAGTTAGAATTGGGCAAGTACTGGGGCCAGGTGGAAGTACACGCAAAGGCACCGCGAGTTCCTGATTCCGTTGATGGGGAAGATTTGGCCGGAATAACCGTGATCTGGCCAGATTATGCAAGATCAGTCCATGGAATTCCTCTTTCTTTTAAAAGCAATGCTAAGGGAACGGCAAATTGGCATTCCGATTTACTGCATGAGTTCCAAACCCCAGGATTGACCCATTTGCATAATGATACTGTGCCTAATGTTGGAGGCGATACGTTGTGGGCATCTGGATATGCCGCGTACGATAAGTTGTCGACTGCATTCCAAAAGTTCTTGGATGGCAAAACTGCAATCTACAGGTCTTTGCATGGATACATCGATAGACAAAACCCATTGAGTGGGCCAAAACATATCGAAAGGGAACATCCTCTTGTTAGAACACACCCTGCTACAGGCTGGAAATACTTGTATGTGAACAGAGACATGACTGTTAGGATCGTTGGCTTGGAGCCTGCAGAGTCTCAGCTCATTTTGGAGTACTTGTTTAGTGTATACGAAAAGAACTTGGACATTCAGGTCCGGTGGAACTGGAGGTCTAAAGAGAATTTTGGAACCTCAGCTATCTGGGATAACCGAATTGCCATTCACAATGCCGTATGGGACTATGAGGGGAACAAGCCTAGACACGGTACTCGCGTCACGGCACTTGCTGAGGTCCCATACTTTGACCCCAACTCCAAATCTCAAAGAGAGGCCCTGGGTTTTGATAAATGAAAAATTTTATGAAAGTTAAGAACAAGTAGTTATTTATTCAATAAGAAAATAGGACGAAAAAAAAAGGACGAAAAAAAAAAATGTCGTATTAGATTTTTCTTTGACCATTGGGCGTGAGCCACGTACTTGTAGATTAACTCGATATGTGAGCTCGCATTGGAAGCAAGCATCATACTGTAGTAATAAAAGTAAATCTCTTAGACTTAAATCAGAAAAAGTATTCTTCTTCCAGTCGAAAGTATTATTTAAGTTATTCAGAAAGAAATTTGTTCTTTTTGAATTATGGCAAGGATTTTTAATTCCAGAAAGAACTAAGATTTTACTTAACTAACTAATTTCTCTCAAAAACGTCTCGGATTTCGCAAAAGTCTTATCTCAAGGCAAAGAATAATAACAAACACTGACATTTGAAGCAGAGGATCGATCTTCCAATTGAATATTGCTACAAAAAAAGGAAATATAATTTTTCTCAACTAGAAAATAGAGTAATAGCAAAAATTCATTAGAATTCCAAAATCCACAACCTCCAAAGAACACAGATACGATTGTTATCACCAGCGGTGGCCCGTACACCAGGCCCTCAAGAGACCTGCACAATACAGCGCCCGGTCGGCCCTCGCTAATTAAAAAAAACCCACGATATCTGGACTCCATTTTCCCTCTTGAAATCATAAAGCAACCAGAAAAACCACCTTCAGGCATATTCCTCCTCACCATGAAGTTTGCCCTGTTGAGCTATGCGGCGCTAGTGGGAGCATCTGTCGTGGGTGCATCCAGCAACATTGCTGTTTACGAATTTCCCGGTAAGAAAACCCCCGAGCTCCCAGCTGTTTCTGTCAAAAACTCATTGTTGTACTTGGCAGATAAATTTGGCGCCGGTGAGTATTACCAGATTGGGCACAAGGAGAAAGCAGTGGATTTCATTGATTTAGTGCACGAAGACGCTTCGGGAAAACCCGATTTGTTGGTGGTTCTTAAGGGTGTTGATACCCCAGAACACCTCCATTCAGATTGGACCCCCTCTTTCCAAATAGATGTAGGAAACAATGGCAAGGATAAACAAGCGCAGGGGCTTGTGAAGGCGTTGTTCAAAAGATTGCCCAAACAAGTGGCAGAGGCCAACAACGGTGCTGTTGCTCAGTTGACTGAGGAAATCAAGTATGTTTCTTCGGAAAGCGCCGAGAAGGACGACTTGCCACAGCAATTCAAGTTTTTCAACCGCGAGTTGCCTCAGGCATGGGCTGATTTGGTGAAGGCCGTTGATGGTAAGACACACGGGTCTTTGCAAAATGTGATGGCCTCTTCCGAATCCTCCTCTTCTTCTGGCTTAAAGCTTGTCAATGATAAGCTTTACATTAGTGAGCTCATGCAAATGGTCAAGTTTGCTGCTTCGCACAACCATACTGGTGAACTTGTTGTGGCCAATTTGGACTCGCTTCACTCAATTGGACTGAGAATCGGCTACAACTCCAAGACTTATGGCGTTGCCAAAGGTGCTTTGCTCGAAAGCATTTCGGCATTGACCTCGAAATTCGCCGTCACTATTGTCGCTGTAGGCACCGACCATAAAATCGCGTCCGACAAGCTGCAATTACTGAAGAGAAACAACGAACTTGACGATGCATTTGCCACTTTTGGAAAACGTGGTGCAGTGTCCGCAAAAGCCTGTTTTGCCGATGAAGATACCTGCCTGGTTGCCACCAACAACTGTAGCGGTCATGGCACCTGTACTAAAGTTCAAGCCAAGTGCTGGCAATGTCTTTGCTCGGCCACGCAGGATAAGAAAACCTCGAAAACCACCAAGTGGGCCGGTTATGACTGTAGCAAGAAGGACATTGCAGCACAGGCCCATCTTTTGTTGTGGACATCTGTGGCATTAGTTGCTACGTTGGTGGCGGGCATCAAGCTCCTTTTTGGAATTGGTAGTGATGCATTGCCTGGTGTTTTGCAAGCGGCCACCATCGACACCTCCAGATAAGTTTTAGGGGGATATAGAGAGAATACGAAAAGAAAAAAATAAGAAATACTAGTACAATCTTCCCATGGCAGGAACGGGCTCATCTTAATTTCTCAAAACAAGAAAAAAAAAGAATTGGACTGAATTGCGTATCTCCAGACAACGTAGAGGCTTCATGTGGCAGCTTTTTTAGGTGTATTTCAATAACTCTTTAATATAAATTCTAGATTTACAGGTTCAAGAATTGTTGTACTTAAGATGCATTAATAAGCGAGGGAGTTTAGTTTCAGAAATCAAGCGGGATTTTTCACTGCTTGTCTAGCTCGATGAAATAATATAATATAGTGGCTCTTGTCAATCAGCCGGAGAATAGCTCTTGCGTTATTTTGTAGTAGTTCGATCTTCTCAAAAACGCCGATTTTAACCCAAATGACGACCATTCACACGATGAGCCAACAAGGAACATTTTCTAAAGAAACACAAAGATACTACGAGTTACACTCTGGAGCTTACCAAAAATTACCGGAATAAAAGAAAAAAAGGAAAAAAAAAGGGTCCATTACCAGAGCGTGATATACTCATCACACGAGGTCCTATGTTTATGTACAGCATCCATAGTGCACATGCATAGGAAGTAAATAAAACGTCAAAATCATAAGAGGTTTCATAAATAATGACAATGAGCTGAAAACGCTACAGTCCCTATGTCCTACTTTTTTATTGAATTAAGCTATCTCTGTATCCAAAGAAAGAAGAAGAAAAAAAAAACTAGCTAACGTCATGTGATGCTGACTTCCCCCACCATTACTGCGTCGCGCCACGTCTCGCGAAGACAGAATGTGGGCCCACACACATACTGCAAAACAGGGAGGCACGAAAGAAAGAAAAAAAAAAGATAAGAAAAGAAGAAGCCAGAAGCTTTGAAATCCTTAGCCTTTCTCCCCCCAATAATAAAATCTTTGAATAAAATTATATATAAACTAAGATTGATTTTTACAGTATGGGCAGACCAACAAGAAGACCGCTTTATTCGATCGTGGTGTTATTATGTGTGACATGTGCCATTTATTTTGTTGCCACTGGAGACAAGAGGTCCTTAGGCCAGGGAGGCCCATTGGATGCATTTGACTTGAACATAAAAACTGATAACTTGTCTCTGGATAACCTTGATTTGAAAGCAGATCAACTCCCGGTATCGTCGAAATATACCGAGGACTTATTGACAGAAAAAGCAGAAGAAAAAGCGTTGGGAGAATCAGAGATCAATACAGAAAAAGAGGTGACTTCTGGATCGGATGATGACGGATTCACGGAAACTCCATTTATGCCGAAAATGGCCAATGAAACCCTCAAAGCACAACTCGGAAACTCGGCCTGGCACTTGTTCCATACGGTTTTGGCCCGGTACCCTGATAAGCCCACGGTGCAGGAGAAGAAAACATTGAAACAGTATATCCATCTTTTTGCACAGGTATATCCATGTGGAGACTGTGCACGGCATTTCCAAAAATTGTTGCAGAAATACCCCGTGCAAGTAGAAACCCGTAAAACTGCCGCTTTGTGGGGGTGCCACATCCACAATAAGGTCAACGAGCGGTTGCAGAAACCTGAATACGACTGTACGACGATTCTAGAGGACTACGACTGTGGATGTGGGTCTGACGAGAAGGAGGAAGATAGTACCTTAGGAAACGAGTCGGCCGAGCATTTACGGAAAGTAACCATCGATGAAAAAGCGGACTCGCGTGTGGGAGGCTGAATGAACGGAAAGAAAACAAGATAAAGAAAGAATGATGAAAAAAGAGAAAATGAAAAAAAAGTTAATTCCGTTCTGTTGTATTTAATTCTTGCACGGCTGACCTTGTATTGAGTCCTGAAGAAGACGTGCTCAGTCTTTAACTGAAAGCAGTCTGTTATTCTGAACGGGGCTGTCCCTCCGCTGTTCGTCATTTCAAATAGGTTAATTGATTGATTTCATTTCTATATCTTTCTCTGATCAAATATTTCACGCTTGTAGTAATTTTGAAACGAGTCATCTAGTCACTGCAGCCGCTGCATTCTCGTGAAGCCGATTTATCGAACACTTCATACGATTGTGCAACAGGACACATTTTTACCTCCACCCATACTCCTTGCTTCTTGGTATACCCGATATCGATTCAATTCCGGAGGAAGATGCCAAATCGACGGAATTAGAGGATCCGGAATATCTTCCGAGGCCTGTATTATTAATGCCGCAGCCCTTGAGGCCGGAATCCGGTCTTTTTTCAAGGCGTCCCGGAGCTTTTCATTAAGCTGTTCAATCCGGCGGATTTTCAAGTCCATAATTCGTTCATCCATTATGAGTGTGGTGAAATAGATATATGTATATGCGAAAGAGGAAAAATCAACTCAAAATTCAAAATCACCTAAACGGGCGAATTGCCGGCACAAAACGCAGTCGCAACCCTCTCTCCCTTGAGCTCACTGTACGGGGCCCATACAAATGCAGGTAAGGGGATCACACTTGAAACAGGCCTTGTCTGCAGGACAAGACGTCCTGGTCTAATAACGGTAACTCGTCATAGTCCA
>JAJMCO010000171.1:0-26990 GCA_030573015.1 Metschnikowia peoriensis | reverse complement strand
ATAAGCACGGTTATGTGCACACCACATACAGTGACTAACCATGGCCCGATATAGTCATATATATATTTCACTTGAAATCAACACGCAGATCTGTGTTCTCGCCGAAAAATGACCATTATAAAAAGAATTGCCATTGTTGGGGCTGGTCCTGCTGGCTTGGCTGCGGCAAAAGCACTCGCATTAGAACCAGCATCTTTTGCCATAGACTTATTTGAAAGAAGAGATAATATAGGTGGGGTTTGGCTTTTCCAAGGTGATAAAAGCAAAGTGCGTCCTCCAATTCCATCATCAGATCCCAATGGATCTGAAACGTATTTGGAAAACGGTGGGTTTGAAAGCAGGTATTTTTCCTCCATGTATAAAAACCTCGAAACCAATCTTCTGGATAAATTAATGGAATATAGCGAGGTGCCTTTCCAACCCAGAACCATGAATTTTATTGACCGCACTGAAGTGCTTGAATACTTGCAAAAATACGCAAAGACAATCCCTGAAACTGTGAATATCAATTTATCCACCAATGTGGTCGATATCAATAAACCGGCCGGTTCTAGCGAGTGGGACGTGACCACACAGGACGTGGCTTCTTTGAAGCAAACATCAAATAAATATGATGCAGTGGTGATTGCTAATGGTCATTATGAGCTCCCGTTTATTCCAGATACTCCAGGATTGAAAGAATGGAGCGAGAAAGACCCTGCCTCGGTCACTCACTCAAAATACTTTGTCAGCTCTGCTGATTATCGGAACGAGACGGTGCTTATCATTGGAAATTGGGCCAGTGGGATGGACTTGGCCACTCAAATAGGAACCACAGCCAAACAGGTTTATGTGAGCACAAAAGATGAGAATTTGAAGGATTCAGACTACGACTATGTGAAGAAAGCTCGTCTAGTCACACAATACGATGTTTCCAGTAGAACCGCACATATAATTGATGGCACTGTGCTCACCAATATCGATCGCATTATCTTTTGTACGGGATACTTGTACACATTGCCCTTTCTCCGCAGCTATACTCCTCAAATCACAGATGGCGTGAGCGTAAAGAATGTTTATAAGCAGACTTTCTACGCGGAAGACCCTTCTCTTTCGTTCATCGGGCTAACCAAATTCAGCTCTCCATTACCATTATGTGAATCTCAAGCAGCTTTGGTGGCACGTGTATTGTCTGGGCGTATCACCTTACCTAGCAAGGAGGAAATGAAACAGAAATATGAAGAGGAGTATGACTTGAAGGGAGGTAAGGAATTTCATTCGTTGAAAGACTGTGACTTCACATTTTGTAATGAGCTTTATGACTGGATTGTTAAGTCTGGCGCTGAAAAGGGTGGCCTCTTGCCATTATTCTGGGACGAGGAGAGAATCAATGAGAGACAGAATATCTCCAGTGTTAAGGAGAAGAGAACTGCAGTAGTAGTCAAGTACGCCGACAAGCTACGTTCAGAAGGCCGAGAATTCACTTTTCCTCCTAGAAATTAGGAAGGTACGCTTTAGATAATTGCATGTAAGTAAAAACCTCTACTTCATTACATGCCCACAAGAAAGAAATCGTATCGGCCTTATTCCACGAAGAGAAACCCGGTGGACTTTAATGGTCAGTCAATCACTAAATATTACAAATTTCTGCTGACCAGCTCAATGGTTGATAGAGCGATCAGATAAATTTGGGGACCGAGACCCACGGGTTACATAGCGTCGCTGAAAAATCTGGTTCTCTAGCTCACTAAATGCTTCAAAGTATATTGATCTTGCGTTTTTCTGCTGCCGCACGTAATTCCAGAGCTGATCCAAGCAGAACAGGGCGTACGCGTGAGACACACAAGAGGTTTTTTCTAAAACACCTTCCTCTTCGCTATCTTGATTCACAGAGTGAAAAGACTCAGGTGTAAGCTGGCCATTATTATATGTCACAATAGCATGATTGTCGAAGCTAACATCTTCACCATCTGGATCAACAAAATTGGTAATAGACATAGGTTTGTGGATACAACCGCTTTCAAAAAGGTTGCTGATAAATTCATGGACAAAAAGTGTGTGCAGCGATCCCTCGACCGCTTTTTCTGATAGAGACGAGAGGCCTGCTTTGGTCCAGCAATACGCGATAATTTCCTTTGTCACGTTACTCCAGGCCTGAACACTCCATTTCACTGCATCAAGCTCATTCATCGTGTTTAAGTATATCCGGTTGGCGGTATATTCTGTGTGCATAAATCTTAGATATTGTTGACGATACAACAATTTGAAGGAGCCTAGGATCGAATTTTCGAGAGGTTGTGAGTAATTTGCCGATTGTGGCAGTAACAAACATACTCTTGTTTTACGAAGCGACTTCTCGACTAGTGACAAAGCCGCCAAATGATTCTCAGATGATTCCAAAAGTAAAAGCGCTTTTTTGCCCGTCCGCAATGCCCGATAGTCAAACTTTAAAAGCCACTCTCTTAGAATTTCGGGACTCATCGACGCATTTTGGCTGTTTCGCCACGTGCATCCTAGACTGTGAACATTGATTTGGGCATTGGCAAATGCAGGCGGGTTTGCAGCCATCCCCACTATCCACGGCTGCAACTTTTCTGAACCATCCATATTACTACAAAGATGAACTGTGAGACGTTTTCCGTGGATTGCATCACTCCCTCCAAGATATAGCCCAGCATTAACATCTGGTGAATGCTTCCAAAAAAGCCGGGTAGTATCGCACTTATAGACGTCTGCTGGATGGTACTTCCGGATCTGCATTTGCACAGTATCTAATTGTGATACTTCCACTGGTGTTGACGCTGAAAGTTCCGCTGTCACTTCAGTCGTCAATTCAGTTGTTATTTCAGTTGTCAATTCAGCTGATAATTCTACTTGAGCATTGGGTGGTATTTTAACTGGCATCTCTACACCGTAAATAGGACCCGTTTCTCCTGAAACTTGTAGTTTGTTCCTTTTCACAAACCCCATCAGCCAGCTTTTGGTGAACAGCGGATGAAGGCTAGAGCCCGGATGTTGATCATTCCAAAGCTCTTTTGCTCTGTCACTTAACACTTCATGAGATGGTACATGATTGTTTTGAGATTCGCGGATCCACTGGACTAGTGCTTCTTCAATTTCCGGGTGTTCTGGGTTCCGTGTACGTTTTGAACCTAGGTGAACGATATCGGAGTCCAAAGACAGAAATTTCGGTGAAAGAGACTCGGAAACCGAGCTTTGGCTGATTTTCTGGCAATATTTAGTCTCAAACCAATTTTTCAACTGCGCTTGCCGAAAGTTTGGGTGTTCGCGGGCGAATTGGCGGAGATCTTTGCGTTGCTGCTTGGTGATAGACTGGCGTGAAGGCATAGCTATAAGAGAAAGAAATGAAAAAGCAATAAGTAAATAATATACAAGGCTGCAAAAAAAAGTTCTCAAATCAGTTAACTCTATATCTGTATTCTGTAAACACTGGGACTGGCTGATACTCGCAAGAAATACGAAAAGCCAATGAATATTTTCTACTGATAAACTTCAAGTATCAGTTATCTCGTAAAATATGGCGATATAAGTGAGCCGATAGAATTGGGGATAAAGATGGAGAAAAATGATACAATTGTGGTTCTAGAGAGTGCTACACATACATGTTTAAACGCCATTTATCACGGGCGAATAGAGGAACTTGCAGCCATATATCGTTATAGGCAAACCGAGGGCATACACTTATCAGCAGGGCAATAATATCGTTATGTCCAGGTAGAGCGCGCCTCGCCCTTTGTTTCGCCTCCTCGTCCCTGGAAACACACCCGTGCACCGCGTACAGGCCACATGTGAGCGACTGTTGAATTTCGGATCTTCCGTCAAAAGCTCGCAGTTTTCTTGCTTTTATCAAAACTAATATAAAGGAAGAAACCTTAATAATATACTATACTGAATATGTGGATTTTCAGCTGGGGTATGTGGATATCTTAAATGAAAATGAAAAATACGCAGGGGGCTGAAAAGCACGGATCCTCAAATGGTTCGATTCGCGAGAACCCTACATACTATAGCTGTGCTGGTCGAATACGATAATTGATGCCAGGCTAGTTCACGATATAACCAGAGGGTTTTGGCTCTAATCGATTCGAGTCACGATCGTTATTCTCCTTCCATGATTCATTTCATTTTTTTTTTCTTTTTGTTTTCGTTTTATCTTAGCTTCAGCCCTTATATCGTACCATACTAACATCCCCTAGTTCAGGACGTGTTGTCGTCATTAGGCTTGTGGAACAAGCACGCCAAGTTGTTGTTTTTGGGTTTGGATAATGCGGGCAAAACCACGCTTTTGCACATGTTGAAGAACGACCGTTTGGCGCAATTGCAACCAACGTTGCACCCTACTTCCGAGGAATTGGCCATTGGTTCGGTCAGATTCACCACTTTCGACTTGGGCGGGCACCAGCAGGCACGTAGATTGTGGAAGGATTATTTCCCTGAGGTGAACGGAATTGTGTTCTTGGTGGATGCCGCCGACCCAGAACGTTTGGCCGAGTCGCGGGCTGAATTGGCAGCTTTATTCCAGATTGAGGAGTTGAGCAAGGTGCCATTTTTGGTCTTGGGTAACAAGATCGACTTGCCCAACGCTGTCAACGAAAGTGAGTTGAAGGCTGCGTTGAACTTGTACGGCACCACGGGCAAGGATACCGGCAAATTGCCAGAAAACACGCGCCCAATCGAGGTGTTCATGGTGTCGGTGGTGATGAGAATGGGCTACGGCGATGGCTTCAAGTGGTTGTCGCAATACATTTGAGAGGATTGCTTTAATTTATGTGTGTTCCTTAGGCTAGAGCTATACTAGATTCCCCTTTAATAATTCAGGATCCGCTGTAGAATAGTAGGCTGGGGCCATAGAGGTGATCTTATCTTGTACTACTTTTCACCGTTTCTTATACAGGTTTAGTGGAAACAATATCGTCTAAGAATGCCTATTTTTCTCTGAGATCTACATTTTGGAGGCTGTGGTCATGATATTTAATTCATAGAATTTGATTGATCTGTAGCAGATGAAAGGCTTTTTGAAACCGGTCTTTTATTGATCAAAAGTCTATTTGTCTCTTATTAAATGAAAAAGTCGTCGGGCGAACTGAAGTTTAGAAAAATAAAGTCGTTTCAGAAATGGGCTGAGTATCTTCTAATATTATAATTTTAGATGAACAAGTGTAAGTTTTGAGGAAATGAAAGAATCGCCCGCAAAAAGTGCAAATTACCAATGATAAAAACGCAACAGAGTAACTTAATTTGACATTAGCTTTTACTTACTCTTCTTGGGCAGCCATTGAATAACAATTAATACAAAAAAAAAAAAAAAAAAAAAAAAAAAACATATGAAAACATCATCGTTTACTTGCCCCATTTAATAAATCAAATGAGCTTGAATGAAAGCGATGCCAGTGTAGGCCCTCTTTTTAAAAAATTGTTCCTAGAAGTTGCCAGTTTGATCTATGATTGCAGCAGTGCTGAATTAATAAAATAATAATCTTTTCACAATTATTTATCAAAATTCCTTTCCATTCTTCCTAATCTAAATTTGTCTCTTGTATTAGTAATGAACGAGTCATGCCTCACTTAAGGCAGGCGCACATTAACTAAAGCATCAGTCGAAATAAAAAAACATAGAAACATCAACGATACCTCAACATTTCGAGGAGAAAAAATCTCCCCGAAAATCAATAATACTAAACCATAAAAAAGCTTTAACTAGACTATTATCGTTCCCAAAAATCGGTCCCCGCATCACTTTAAAGACACCATCATAAATTGTTAATAAGTTAGTGGCCACCGTTTTTTTGCTTCCCAAGTATCCTGCACATAGCCTTAGAACGGAGAGCTCTTTTTCGCAGAGCGCAGCCATCGCCATCGCAGACCATCATTTCTTACCCTTTATCTTTCTACAGACTAAGTAAAGAGTTCGACAGAGGGAAAAAAAAAATCCACTTCAGGTTTCTACTTTTTCTACATCGATTTTCACATAATCATAAACACAAACACAAACACAAACACGAACACAAGACACTAAAATGAGTGAAAATAAGGGAGCTTTACACCCAGAACAAAAGAAATGGAAGGCCCCCAAGGGCCCTAAGCCCGTGCACCACAAGAATAAGAATACAATTGGTCTTGGACGGTCGATTGCCAACCAAAGATCGAAAGAAAACTCGATCGAGATCTTGCCCGATGGTGAGATGCGGTTCACCACCGATAAGAAACAGGCCGGGTGGGTGAAATTGCGGTCGGTGACGCAGGAAAACTCGTTGGATGAGTTTTTGAACACTGCTGAATTGGCAGACCATGATTTCACGGCTGAAAAGGGCCAGCAAGTGAAGATTATCAAGGTGGGAAACACGTCTCTTGTTAACCAGAGTGGGCTTTTATCCGAGGAGGAAACACTTGCGTTGCGTGAAAAACACCAGAGTTTTGAGAACAAGTTAACGATTCCTCGTAGACCAAAATGGACCAAGGAGATGCTGAAGCTTCAGATCGAAAGACAAGAAAATCTTGCGTTTTTGGAGTGGCGGCGCCAGTTGGCCGCGCTCACGGAACACAACGATTTGTTGTTGACTCCTTTCGAACGTAATATCGAGGTGTGGCGTCAGTTATGGCGTGTTGTGGAAAGATGTGATCTTATTGTGCAAATCGTAGACGCCCGTAGTCCCTTGGCATTCCGCTCGGTGGACTTGGAGACCTACGTTACCGGCTTAAGTAAGCCAGAAGAAGGCCAGGAAAAACGGAACTTGCTTTTGGTGAATAAGGCCGATTTGCTCACAAGAAACCAGCGTGTGGAATGGGCCAAGTACTTCAAGGAAAACAACATCAGCTACGTGTTTTTCTCCGCGGCTAATGCCAATGCTCTTTTGGAAAAGGAGTTGGAAGAGGAGCAAAACGGCACTTTGCAGCCCAGCCAGGTGCAAGAATTCCATGAAGATAATGATCTGGAGGATATTCGGATCCTTAAGATCGAAGAGTTGGAAAACTTGTTTATGACTGCTGCTCCACAAGTTGAGGGCACCGAGGCCTACCCGGACAGAAAGTTGCAGATTGGTTTGGTTGGTTACCCGAATGTGGGTAAATCGTCCACCATTAACGCGTTGGTAGGTTCCAAAAAAGTGTCGGTTTCGGCCACTCCAGGTAAAACCAAACATTTCCAAACCATCTTCCTTTCCCCCGAGGTGGTGTTGTGTGACTGTCCCGGACTTGTGTTCCCCAACTTCGCCTATTCCAATGGTGAATTGGTTTGTAATGGTGTGTTGCCCATTGACCAGTTGCGTGAACACATTCCTCCCGTGTCTTTGGTTTGTCAGCGTATCCCCAAGTTCTATCTTGAGGCGGTTTATGGTATTCACATCCCAATCCAGAGCAAAAATGATGGTGGAAACGGTATCTACCCTACTGCACGTGAGCTTCTAAATGCATATGCTAGAGCCCGTGGTTTCATGACTCAAGGTTTTGGAAGTGCAGATGAATCGCGTGCTTCGAGATATATTTTGAAGGATTACGTGAATGGTAAGTTATTGTACATTAACCCACCACCTAAGAGATTGACTGAAGGCAGTGATCACTACAGTATTCCCACGTTGAGCGAGTCCCGTGACTTTAACAAGGATATCTACACTTTGCAGTCTTTGCCTGAAACCAGACAACAGCAGCTTCTCCAAGCGCTTGCCGCTAAGAACATTAATGCCGATGATTTTGACTTGGCTCGTGACTTGAACAAACTTAACTTCTCCATGCACATTTCTGAAGATAAGAACCAGAAGGCAGCTGGAACCCAGTCCACAGGGCCTACTACCAGATTTTATGGTGGACGTCAGGCTGCGTTGGAGAGTGCAGGGGATGACTTGGATAGGGAGTTTTTCAAGATGAATGAGGTTCAAGCCAAGATGAACACGTCTTTCCACAAGAACAAGCTTGGTGACAAGGGAGACAAAAAGCACAACAAGAAGAACAAGAAGGCAGACAAGAAGGTTCGTGTGGTGGGCTACTGAGAGAAAGAGAGAGAGTGTGTGTGTTTAATGTTTAATGACAACTAGAGTTTTATACGCGGAACATTTATACTGTACAATACATCAAGTCATATTTTAACGCATTGAATTGCCATTACGATGAAAAAGTAGTCACTATGTTATATATTATTCCCTTAAGCTATCACGTACTATTAATTGCCTTAATTCTCTCCTCACGCCATGTTTGGTAATCCTCGTCCACAATTGTGGAGTTGGCAAGACTGCCGCTACTTAATCTGGTGTTTTCCTGGGGAGTGTGCGTGTGTTTCTGTGAAAACGGCCCGCCATTTTCCAAAAACGAGTTTTCTTTATCTTCACCTCTTAAAAGAGGCCTCTTCTGTGCTCCTCTCACCGGCAGCAACGAGCTAGTACAAGAAATGGAGCCACTGGGAGCACTTCGAAGTGGCAGGACTCTTGCACACATGGAATAAAGCGTGCTGTTACTGCTGCTGTTGGACTCACTTCTGCTAACTGGCGAGGGCTTATTAGAAGGGGCCAAAGAAGTATTGAGTGGCATTAGCACGGTATTCTCATGACGGATTTTCTTTCCTGAATCTAATCTAGCAGCATGCGGAGACGTCTTACTAGAGCCCGGTCTTGATACTTGGGTAGGCGAAAGTCTTGCACGTGGGAAAGCTGTTTTGGGTGCAACCCCACGTCTCACTGCTTGTGTAGACTCAGGATTAACTGGTGACCTTCTTTGGAAAGTTGGCTTCAGAACACGCGTTGGAGACTGGCCCACTTTTCTAGGCGAAGAGGTCCGCGTGGAAGAACCCGAACGAGCTTTAATGGGCGAAGCCAATTTGCCTCGCGAAAACTTATTTCCCTGAACATCCACCTCAGATTCAATCAATAAGATTTTTTCAAACATATCTTGATTCCCGGCAGTGATTGGGAGAAGACCTTTCGATAGCAGCTGGTCGTTGTAGTTGATAACCTCTTGCTTTAACGAGGTGAGTACACGGGGCAAGTTCTTGTTGATTTTCTTGCGCAACTTCTCCTCATTCAACAATATCTTACACGAGTTCTTACTGAGCAAACGTGAAGAATCCTTGGAAGATTCAGTAAGAAAACGTTGGTCTTCTAGTAACTCAATTAACTGCGCATAGAGGGACAAAACTGGCTCTTTCGAAGTATAGTCACTTTTGAGTCTCTCGATTTCCGCCTCATGTTCGTTTAGCACATGTTCTTTATCTTCCGACTGCTCATTCACGTCATAAGTGTAATATTTGAAGTCTTTACAGCGCGAGTCCGAATACAACAATTTCTTTTGAAGCTCCGAAATCTGGTTCCGTGCATCTAGAATAAAACTGTCGACGTACTCGGCCCTTTTCATGTATAAACGCTTTAGCTCCATCTTCAAATTTGTCAACGAAAGATCAGTAAGAGAGGAGTTTTCCGTGAGAAATTTCTCTGTGTAACTCCGATTCTCGCCTAGTTTCTCCCACAAGTTTATACACGCTTGCGAGTACTGTTCCCATTTTTTCTGTTTTGAATCCTTTATAGTCTGTAAAGTATGCGTGAGCTTGGCAACAAAATTCATGTGATGGTCCATCAAACCGAATTCACGAGGATTGCTTTGAATGAACCGAAGAGTATCCACATCAAAAAGCCCTTCTCCCGCGTAAGATGGGTTACTTTCTCGGTCCCCATGATTCTGCATCCGTTGAATAGCAATAAGGTCCAGTTCTGTTAATGAAAGCGCCTCAATCAAATCTAAGCAGTCGCTAATTTTGTCCTTCATCTTGGTCACACGCGTTTCAATCTCTCTTTCGGTATTTTCGACTTCCTTGGCAAGCTGAACAACAATATCGTTGGTGATTTTTGTCACTTTGAGTCCCCGTATTGCATGCACGAGTTTATAGTTGACATCTCGAAGGCGATCCATATTTTCATCAGTAGTAGAAGATTCACGATCCACTTCTTTCTCATTAGATGCAAGCGATTGGCGATTCTTACGTGGACTGGAAATAATAAACGCAACGTCATCTGGGGTACTATCGCTTAAACCTTGACGGAGTTCGGGCTTATAATTCCGGTTGGTCAATTTGAGATGCTCGATTATTTTATCAAATTCCTCAATGAGAGCAAATTGTTCCTCGGCCTCTGATTTGGTAGGTATAGAATTAAGAAGAACAGATTGTTGTACATTTCTCCAGTCTTCACAAACAGTGTCAACATTTTCCCAAAAGACGCGATTGACTTCATTGAACTTGCGGAAAACTTTAACAAATGCTTTAAGAACCTCGAGAAAAATGGAGTTGAGCTTGGACTTATACTGTAGTAAGGAAAGGTTGGGGTTGTGGTTAATCATATATTCGCCTTGATCTTCCGACGAAATATTGGAATCAAATTGAGAAGTAACTTTTTTTGGGGCAGCACTGTGGTTTCGAAAGGGAGACCCGAGTCCAGCAATGCCCGGAGGAAACAGATGACTAGTGGGAGAATCTGAACTATCGTCCAGAAACAGAAACGAATTACTGATATTTCTTGCCAGGTTAAGCTTGCTCATGTGTTGAAGAACATCTTCCTTACACCCTTCCGCGTACATTTGCTCATTATCAAACACTATACCTCTGCTAGAGAGTTTGAGATGTTTTTCGCCCGAGCCATCATTCAACATTGCTAAAATAATACGGATCTGCTGCCGGAGCCACTCGCACTCATTGCTTATACTATTTTTCTCTCGCTGTAGATTGCTTTTGAAAGCAGTAATAGTGTTGTTTATAGCTTCGAAGATTTCCGACTTTTTCTCCGTGATTTCCAGGGCAGAGTACCCGATTTCATTATATATCAGACTAATGTTATGAATAGTATCGTTCACCTTCTTTGCAATGAGATCAAACTGTTGCTCCATATCTGGTGACAGCATAAAGGTTTCGTTTACTAGCGACTCATCTGGATGTATTGCTGAAATTTGTGGTTGCTGTGAATCAGAAATCATTTGACCTCGTAGTGGACTTTGATTTCGACGTAGTAATAAAGGCGATGTTTGTTGAGACATATTTGGGGAAGGAATTGGGGCTGAGCGTTATGTCTCCAAGTACATCCGTTGTCGTGTCAAATATTGATTATTCTTATTTCTCCTTTTTGTTTTGTCTATTTTTATTTTCCTTTGTTTGTTTAAAAAAAAAAAAAAAAAAAAACCAGCGTATAGAATGTGAATTATCGAGACCTGCTCGCTCGCTGTTTCTTAGTGCCTTAGATGAATCGCAAAGCCGGGAGAGATGCGAGTCAAAGTTTCCGAAGAAAGAATTGTAAAAAAGTTGTGATTAGAAAGAAAATAAAAAATAAAAAGACTTCAAAGGAAATACAATGTTTTGCGTCTGGAACAATTTTTAGTGAAAACAGTAATCTCCTTCCCATTGCGGGCTTTACCCTCACACATTTCGTTAGGAAAAGCTTCTCAGTTTGTTATTACGTTACCGGATTTGGCTGGATTGTCAACAAAACTTTGAGACGATGCGCGAGGCTGGCATCTCGCTTTTTAAAAACTTTGGTGGTGTACGGGTGTACTTACTACGGGACCCGGATACGGGACCAGGCTGCGAAATAGCTTACATTGGTTCTGAGCTATTGAAGATTGCCTCGGAAACGTTTTTACAGTATCAAAAAAGGTACAAGAGGCAAAAAAAAAAAAAAAAAAAAAAAAAAAAAAAAAAAAAAAAAAAAAAAAAAAAAAGAAAAAAAAAACTCTCATTACTCATTATTCTTAGAGCTTCTGGTACTGACCGCGAGCTCATGTAATATTTGCTCTAATTCCTCACCCAAGTTTGTATCTGCCCGACTTGAAGACTTAGAGCCAGCAATAGAATCAAGGCCAGGAACAGAAACTGCATCAGAATTCAACTTAGACATTTCCTGTCGAGCCATTCTCAGCTTCACACGTGCGCTATTTCTATAGTGAGTTCCCGTATGCGGCCAATTATGAGCCTTAGCAATACGGAATAATTTTTCTGCAGCAACCGATTTGGCCTTGGCTCCACTTTGCATAAGCAACATAAACCATTGCTGTGCTTTATCCAATTCGTTTTTCAGATAATGATGCATTATGATCGGATAAACCTGATTGAAAGTAATCGGCATCGCCCATTGGCGGCCACGTTTAAACACGCTTATGGCAAATTCCAAATCACGATGTTTGAGAAGACTTGAGCTGATCATCAAGCCTAGCATGTAAGTAGCTTTGGCTGGATTTTTCACACTGCGGTTTTCGAAAAAATCAGTGAATATTTGCTTTGATGCCTCGAACTTCAACCCATCTCGAACGAGATCCATATCATCCCGAGATTCCGGGTTCTCGCGTAACAAATGGTCAAGAAATAAAGCTACCACTCCTTCATCAATGTTAGCTTCACTAAATACACTTTGAACGTGGCCCAGGTCATGTGCTTCCTTGATTTTCTTCTTATACTCGTCGTAAAGCTTGCGTATAAGACCAGGACTCGACCTCTGGTTCTCCAGCAAATTTTGGAAAGCCACACTATAAATGTCACGCAAATTGGCGTGCGTCATGCGGGAGTTTTTCAAATCCTCGTGGATCTCCGCTTTCTGCACCACTGAAAACAGAGAATCCACTGCACCTCGACCATATATGAGGTCCAACAATAATAAGTCTTTGAGGGTATGTAATGCACAATCGTTTTCGTCATTGAATAACGAGGCAAAGTACCCCACGGCAATTTTCGGGTGTTGTGCAAATTTTCCTGTGATAACTTTCATAATTTCCGCCACCAAATTAACACGCTCTTCAGGTGAAAGGTTCTCTGTATGCAAATAGTTGACCATAAGAAGAGCCTCATCATGGAAGGAGTCTAGCCGCAAAGCCGTAAGGATCCGTAGTAAGGTATTGGGCACAACCTTGAGTTCTGACTGCATGATATAGCGCAAAAACTTGAGGCATTCTTGCGGTCCTTTGAATGCCATTGAATGAGAGAGCATCACACTAAGAATAAGCTGGAGGTGAGCCGGATCGCCCAATTTCTCAAACTTTGACACAAGAAGATCGAGGTAAAAGTTGGCCATACTCACATCCTTTTGTCTGATGGAGTTTTGTGTGAAAGCCGCAAGTTCTGAGATCAGATAAAAAACCACCATTTTCTGTTTTTGAGTCTCCGTAAACGTCACATCTTCAGTGTTATGCCACTTGGCTCCGTATAATCCCGTACGTGCAACAAAACAGTCTAATCTTGAGCCATTGAGAAGCTGTGTTTTCAACAGTGCGTAATGCTCAGCCAGATCAAATTTTATATTCGTTTGAACCATGGCCGCAAATAGCTGGCGTAACTGGGCCTTCGGTACGTTTTCAAGTAAGAATTTCAGGTTTTGTTCGCTGATGAATATCGATTTTGCATTCACCAGACCGGTGACCGCTAATTTGCTGAGATAATTAAGAGCCATATTTGCAGCGATTTCCGGGTTTTCACCCGGGTTTTTGAGGATCTGTCGGAGGTTTGCTGAGACGGCTTTGCGGCATTCCACTGATTCCGGGTTTTCTATAAATGCCAATACCGAAAGTCGAAGAATGTCTTCTTTATAAAATTGACGCAAATATGCAAACACGGTTTCTCTTACTAGTGGATCTGCGATGAGGTCAAGGTAAAACACCGCTAGGCGGGTGTCTTTAATGATGTTTTCATGGAAAATCTCAATAATATGCTGGTGGAACTGGTCAGTCTCACTTACTGACTTGGGTGGGATTTGGAGAAGATGTTTAATCTCTTTAATGTTGAGTTCTAATAGCTGTGCTTTTGTATATCCATAAAGCGGATTCGGAAAGGCGTGTTCCGGAAGCTCAAGTACATTTTCTTTCTGGTTATGCTTCAGAAAAATGTTTCCCAGAAATACTGGATTATGTAGCACCTGTGACTGGTGTCTTTTTGGTCGCCATTGACGACAAATGTGTCTATACATGATGGTTCTCTTGCAAGTGTGGAAAAGACACAGTGAAAGATAAAAAAAAAAACAGTAGGGACGAGGAGATTTGGTTTTTTTGTTAAATGCAATTCGCTTTTAAAATATAAGCAGTGAGAAAGGAGCGAACAAGATCCAAAATTTTGGAAATGATGGCGTAAATTTCAATGATGTATAAGATCAATAATTTTTCCAGCTGTGCAAACTCGCATGCCTTTCAGACCCGTTGATGAACTTGGGTGCGCGTTGATTTGAAAAAAAAGCTGGGGGTGGGGGTTCGAACATCTTGAAATATTATGACAACTGTTGATGGATGATGATTTTTATTTTCCAGATTATTTTTATAAATCTCAATTTGAAGCTGAAAACTGGATGGATATTTACCTACCTTTCACTTGCTGGAAGCGCCTTTTCAGGATAATTCAAATCGATTTTAACTACACTGAAAGTTTATGGCATGCGGATTTAATTTTGCTTGAATACATGTGACCGCGGCCATAATTATATGCTAAATCCATGTAAAATAATTCCAAACAACATATTATAAATAATGCTAATAGTGAGTGTAATAGGTAATTAGATCGACTTATAGCAGATGAATTATTTATAGTGAGTTATTAGTGTTCGTATTTCAAAGTGTTTTAAAGGAGAAGAAATCATTGATTAAATAGAAATTCCTTACAGTACATAAGGTCTTATAATAGTATTCATTTATAATCCCACCAGAAGTCAACCCACTTCGTTGAGAATGAATGACATGATCATCGATTTACAACATTAGAACATATGAAAAGACAGTACCATTTCATGTTTTCCATCACTTCACAAATTGTCCATGAAACTTGATTACTATAAATTGTGCATTGGCAATCCGTTAAACGTCCTATTGTTGATATCTGTTATCGGGTACGGAAAATCTTTCTGGAATTGAAAGCCAAAAATAAGGTCTGTGCCCATTCCTGGAAACACGTGACACGTCCTATAAGTAGAGATCCCATTGATATCGAACTTAAGGTCCACTGTATGAAAAATGGGCACTTTTGAGAACATGGTTTGACATAAACACTCGTAAGGCAAAGGGGTTTTTTTCACACCTATTTCATCGACAAATTTCTCACTTACAAAGTCGACATTGGTTGAAGAAGATAGAAGACCAGAAGTTGCGTAAGCTTCGTTAATCAAAACATCAACAACAGGCACACGTTTGGGATCTGGGCCTGCACCCATCCAAAAAGCTAGACATTCGACAATCACAGGCTCGTCAGTCGGTTGAGCCGATGAATGTTGCTCGCTATTTGAAACGTTCTTATTTTGACGTGCCATGAAAAAAAAAAAAAAAAAAGTATACTCTAGAAGAACTGGTCAAACCAAGCAGAATTGGCTTTTTCGATGTTCATTTTTTTCTTTTAGAAGAGATTCAGTACGTGCGTGAGGCCATGAGCAGCACCTTTTCAGGTAGAGTCACGTGATATGGTCTGTGATCTTAAAAGTGACTTCATCAGACTTTGAAATTCTTTTAAGAAAACATACTTTACCATTCATTGCTACTCCAAGAGCGAATCAGTGTGACGGGCTCCCTCTATACCGAAACAATAGATTTCTCAAACTCTCCAACTGAGTGGACACCAGTATAAGCCAGTGATATAATTATTGCGGGGACTTAAGATATTATTGATCTTGAATTTTATTGAAGGGTTTACACTAACCGTGGAGTATACTCTTAACTTAAAGAAAATGGGTCACATGCGAACTGTAATGCTATGATAATTAATCTCGACCGAATGCAGAGAATGATAAGTATAAATAATGAAGAAAAGGTAAAGAATAAGATTTTACTCATCCTCCCATTGCTGAAGCCCCATTTCTGTACTTTCACGACCAGCTTCACGGTAGATATAACGTTGATAAAAGTAAGCTGCATCAAACACAATTGTGCCTGAACTTCCCAACAAATACGGCAACTGCTTCCAAAAAAACCCTAGCCTATTGCTAGAAGAGACAAACTCACAGCTTGTCAATACAGAAAGAGTATATGCTAAGTTGCCTAAAAGAGCTGAGCCAAAGAGAAGCGGAGAAATGCCATCCACGGATTTCCGAAGATAATTCTTGTATAATTGTGGGCACCGTGAACTCACGTAGACACAAGTACACCCCCATGCAAGTACGAGTCCCAAAGTCTCTTTGAAAGAAATAACCATTCCAGAATCTGGTGTTGTGGAGATAGCCTGCGCCACACCGGTTTGAAGAAGAATTCCTGCTGCAGCTACCATATTACCTAACTTTGGAGAAGTGCCAGTGGCCCCAAAATCACGAATGGCTATTTTGTCGTCATCACAAGAAGATAAACTGGAGGAGGGTGTAGGAATCGATTCACTAGCACGGCTTTCCATTTTCGCAAATCCTTTTTGAGAAGGGTTTGTTGTAGTTCCCGAGGGCCTGATATGAATAGCACCGATTTGATCATGGATTTCTGTTGAGTGAGTGGCTCCTATGTATGCAGATTGTGGGCAGGATTCTGCCATGTCATTTTGAGCAATTTCGTGGAAATGTTTGCGGGGATACACACTATTATAGTAGTAGTATTGGTAGCAAAGAGTCAAGTCATTGGCTAAGAAAAACATACTTAGGTAGATCTGGAAATTGAGGGCTGCATCATTAAGAAGACAACTGGAGAAACTGAGAAAGTCCCCGAGAAACCAAAGTAGAAGAAACAGCGGCGAGATTCCTTCGGCAGATTTCGTCTTATAATTGGCTATTATTTGGGGGAGCTGTGCGCAGATCCAGCTGCCTAAAGAAAGCGTACTAAAAAGCTCAGAGATTCCAGAAGCAGTACATCCAGTCATTGTTCTTTTTCTCTTTTTATTCTTTTTTCTTTTCTTTCTATCTCGATGTAACGATTGTGTGAAAATAATGATACCCCTGATAATCCTAGTTCCAGGAAAGAATGCAGCAGTGAGTGTTTTTAAAAGGGATGTTTTAACCTAAAGAAGAAAATGTACAGGCATCTTTGTTTTAAAGATAAGATGATTCATCGCGGCTACGCAAAACGATTACCCTTTTTGGACGACGGCCATTCAGTCATCCTGGTATATGCAGGCAGAGAGGAACATAAATCATACTCTTCTCTCAAGTCTATGTACAGAAGCAAGTAAATATGGATCTATTATAAATTTTAAAGTCTTTCTTTCAGAATGCTTTTATTAACGAGAAGAAGTCAAAGTAAGAATATTGTTCGCTTTAATATAACATCTGTTTTTTATCTTAGACTGTTAGGAATGCGCGATGTTCCGCGTCGCGTTGAAAATTTTTGACAGCTTCCGAGTCAAAAGAGTGGGTGTGCATTTGAAGATCTAATTACTGTTTGTTAGGTTAATGCCATTTTTAATTGAATATCTCGAATTGGAATTTTTTGATTACAAGAGAATTTAGCTTTCTTGGAATAATTAGACTCAAGCAGAGATTTTAAGACAAAAAAAAAAAAAGAAACAAAAAAAAAAAACTGAGTAGTAAATGAATAATCGCCCGACATGGATCAGTCTCATAGTGGCAGCTAATTGGCCAAAACTAAACATATTGGCATGCCAGTTTAAAAGAAACAAACAAGGTTAATAGACTAAGAATATGCAATATCGACCATTTTCTTCTATTAAACTACTGAGTAAAGGCTTAAGTTTCCTGAAAATCTTTGATTGGGCGAGAATTGGTGTTTTTTCACTTAAGACGGCCGTTACCAAAACTTCGCCATATAGGAGGTGGTTTCTGGAACGAAAATTTGAAAATACTTTCGATTCTTGGCAAGTAGATCAGTTTCAAGTAGAATTTTGAAAGACCACGACTCAATATTGGCGAAGGTAAAGTCACGATACTAAAAAGGTTTTGATTGTTTATTCTTCAGGTTTTAGTAAGTTAGTAAGTTATGGTTGCTTAGAACTCTGTAAGCCGTAGATAGGCCCTCTAAAGCCAGGAAACGTTTGTTGATATACAGAACCGGAGTCGAAAAACATTTTATTGTATGATCAGTAGTCCAGTAGCTTACAGTAACAAGGTCAAAAAAATATTTTTACACCGATGCTATCGGTATAAGATCTAACATGATTTGTTTCAAACAATTCAGAGATCGAGAAAAGATTCTGGGTGTCATCCCGAGATCAGATGAACAGTAACAATTTAATACGTGTAGCCTTTCAAGACACTTCCAGAACATCTTTAAAGCTTATACAACGCATCCAAGAAACCCACAATCACTCTTTCAGCAACACCGGCTGTGGATACACTACCGGCAACACCATACAAAGCGGCAGTATCACTCTTTGGCAAATCGTTGGAATTTTCGTGGGTTTTAACGATATCAACAAGATCATTGATCATTTCGTCTGCAACCGGTACAGAAAGTCGAGTAAATGCAAAGTGCAACGCAGCAGGGTTCTGTAAAGATGCCAAATGCCAACCACGTTTGGACATGGCGTCACCAATCAGATAGATGCTCAACTTGCTGGATTTGCGCGTTTTGAACGAAATCACAGAGGCAAGCGGATCACCAAGAATCTCCATATGTTTGGCTAACACTGGTTCATTTTCGATAGCGTGGCGTACTTTATTTGTCACAGTAACAATATCGAAGCACGAACTGGTGTATCCATCAGTACCAATATTAATCAATGTAGCCCAGCATCCAGCCATCAACGCACCAGGTCTAGACCCGGCTAATGTAGGCGAACCGTACATTCCGCCAGTCCAGTCGCTCAGAACATAGTACTGGCACTCACGAAGTTCAGGATTCCGGTACATTATAATGGAGGAGCCCTTTGGAGCAAATCCGTATTTATGGGTATCACAAGAAATCGACGTGACACCAGGAACTCGGAAATCAAAGAGCGGGATTTTTTTGGATCCATGAACTTGCAGACGTTCCAAAAATGAGACAATGAATGACCCCAAACAAGCGTCCACGTGAAGAGGGATGTTATAACGAAGCGCTAACTTGGAAATACCCTCGATATCATCGATTATACCGTGCGGGTAATTTGGCGCAGATCCTACAAGCAACACAGTGTTCTTGTTGATAAGACGTTTCATTTTGCGCAAATCCACCTGATAAGTCACCGGGTCAATGTCCACTTTATGCAATTTCATTCCAAAATAATAGCACGCCTTTTCGATTCCGGCGTGGACAGTGATTGGAGCAATCACTTCGGGTGACGTTATTCCCTTTTTCTTTTTACCCCATTCTCTAGCAGATAAGCCTGCAAGTAAAAGGGACTCTGTTCCACCAGAAGTAGAACTACCGCATCCCAGTTCAGGAGCATTGAAAATGTCCAAAACCATTGCCACAACTTCAGCCTCCATTTTGCGGATTCCAGGAAATACGTCTGGATGCAACTGGCTAGCAACACTATATTGTTCATACGCCTTCAGTTGCAAAGAAAGCAACAGATCGCCTCCGTGATACACAGCCCCCGAAACTCTGCCATTTTTCCAATCACTATGACCAAGTTTTTGTTGAGTTTCGGAGATCTGCAGAAGAATTGTCTCTGAGTCCAATCCATGTTCAGGGATCGTGGGGAACTGTAAAAGCGAATCGTCGTTTTTAATGATTTCCAGTTCAACAAACGCTACGGTTTTTTTCAATTCTGCATCCACCTTTTTTCTAATCGGAGGTAATGCCATTACTGCACCAACCAATTTCTTATATACTCCATGGATCAAAATGCCGATGGTTTTTATAGGACCATAAGCGGAAAGTGGGGTAAGAGCCAATGCTAATAATTTCCAAACAACGTAAACAAATACCACATCTCTAGCTAGCCATACTGCCCCCCATTTGGACGTACAATAATGTTGGTAAAACAAATTCTCCCCATGTTTAATCAACCTTCTGGTCTGAAGATCTAGCACATATGTGAGTTGTGTGAAATCTTTAGGGAGATAAGGTTGCCCGAAAAACTTCAGGCGGATCAAGCTTTCGTGAAAATCAGACATATCTTGGAGGAAAGTTTTTTTTTTTTTTTTGTTTTGCTTTTTCTTTCTTGGACTTCGTTTGCCTTCTTTTTCCTTTATCCTATGATACCAAGAAAAATATGTTCTTTTATAAACCGGGAATTCGCCTCGGCCCCGCACTTCCGTTTCTTCCGGTTAGAATTAGATTAAAGCTCTCCGCAAATCACGTGCTCAGATCTGGGCCTATAAGTTTTTGATTTAGTATGAAGTGTCCATCAATGTTAACGATTTCCGTACAAATTTACTACATTTATAAAAAACAATGTTCATTTAGCAATTCCTCATATAAAAAAATCTTACTGCCCGATTACCGAAATACTATTTTCTTGATATTACTTGCGCGAAATTACTCGGCGAAAATGTATTGTTCACGAAAGCTGGTTTCTTGATTTATAAAGGAGTAGCTGCCCGACTGATACGGTGGTTTTGTCTATTACTTGGACTTGGAACAACCGTCTCTACCATCAAATTGCGCTCTTTCACCAATTTGTCAAAACGCAGCGTAAAAAGTTCGTTCAAAAACGCATTTTCTTGCGTGACTCGGCGAAGGTGAGTTTCGTAGGTGGCCATTTCATCTTTTCTAGCAAGTGAGGGAAGAATAAGCATTCCGGGACCTTCCGCCTTTTGATGAAGCAGGGTCTGTTTTGATTTTAAAGTTTGAAGTTTTTCTGTAACTTTCAATGCTTGGGTGGATTTTGCCTGGTATTCATCTCTCGAGGCCTCGATTTCACTAGCAAGCGTCTTGGATTCATTAGAAAGAACAGTTTTTTCCTTCTCAAGCTCTTCCAATAAAGCACGTTGTTCATCGGCGATCTTTTCGATTTCTTGTGAGTTTTTATTCTTGAGAATATCATTCAAATGATCAAGCATCTGCTGAGCCTCCGTCACTGACTCTTGTAGCTTTTGATGCTCGCTTTCCACGCGATTAAATCTCTTTTCAACCAAAGAAACCTCCTCATTCAACTTCCGAAGTTTGCGATAATTTTCGCCCACCTGATCCTCGTCTCGATCAATTTCCTCTTGTTTCCGTGCTTCTTTTTCCCTAAGTTCAGGTATGATATTTTCGAGAGCGTTGGATTTGAGATACTCGACCTGAGCAAGTCTCGCAGTCAAGAAACGTGCAATGTGTCTTTTAAGGTCTTCATAGCCTGTTACGGAAGCATTTTCGAACTTCGCTTGGCTTGCGTTATCCCATCCATTAGCGTCGTCATCAAAAATCTTTCGAAGTGAAGAAAGATGATTAAGCTGAAGCTTTGCCATGACAACATCAGCATTGGGACTAGTGTTCAATTCTTTGGTATATTTTTCCAACCATTTATGCGAAGAACTTGGTGAAGATCCCGCCTTTTGAAAGAGGAAGTCCAGCAATTCGCTCAACCCTTTACCATAGTTCACACTGAGAAGATCTTGTTCCTGATGCTCGAAAATTTTATGTCTATTGGCCACAAATACTGTGAGGATACGACGGTACCAGTCCGTCTCAGAGTCCCTAGAAAAAGTCCCCAATTCAGACTCAGGTTTCGCAACTGTTTTCACAAGATGCTCGACTGAATATACCGGTAAAGGAATAAGAATTGGAATTTGCGGTTGCAGAGGCCCATATGAGGAGAACTGGGCATTTCTGGGAGACCGCAATAGCTCAATTCCTGGACTAGATAAGTCAAGTTCTGAATCAAAAGATATCATAAGATCGAACTGTGTATCGGAAGTGAATGACAGACACAAGTGATTACTGGTGATGAGATGAAGCACAAATTCTTTTGTTTGTGGTTTCTTGGATCCGTTAACCCGAGCAGCAAAATGCTGGTGGCGGTGTTTATATTCTGTGGTTTGTTCATCGTCCGGAAGTTCATCTTTTTCTAATCTTTTTGAAGATGGAGGCGGTGGCGGTGCCTCCTCGTATAAGCGTTTGCCATTGGTCACATTAACATAGCGTAGTTTTTTCCCAATGACTGATCCTTCAATCAACTCCAATTCCTTGATGCTCTTTGCAATCACCAATAAGTTGTAATCTTGAGTTGGCGACGTTGTTTCGTATTTTTCGGAAATAAGATCCACGATTTTATCGAATAGCGTGAGTTTCCCGGAAAGACTGCTAAGTCTTGATTTCGTCGACAGTAGCAACAACCCCTTTGAAATAAAATGGTCCACTACTAGTGAAGGATGCATACATATGGTCAAAAGCTGGTTGAAAATAAGCGACACCCTTTGTGCCCGGTTGTAAACTTGTGAATCGTGGTTCCCATTTGCTGCATCATCTGGTCCCAGCAAAAGACTGTTTATATTAGACCGTTCTTTTTTAGGAAAAAGGTCGATAGGTAACGTTGAATTGGAAATTTGGATCACAGCCTCCGACATGTCTTTTTGAAGAGTAGACATTTCTGCAGGAAGGAAATAGACATTCCGAGGATTTTGTTCTTGGGGTGTTTCGATCGGATTGGCTGAAGATGCAACGTCGTATAAAGAGTGAAAGTTATTCATGTTATTAAAGTTGTTGAACTCGGGCTCCGGCTCCATATTATTCGAGTCATTTGAAAGCAAGTCCATCAAATTCATTGACCGGCCAGACATTTTCAAGTTTCTTCTGTGGCAAGTTTATAAGATAATTGTATTGTTATTATTGGTATTTTTTATTTTTATTCTTTATTTTTATTTTTTTGCGTTGCGTTGCGGTTTCTTCTAATTTCCTGTCAAGCACGGGAACAAGGTTTGAGAAAACAAGATCTGAGAGTTTTGGGAACGCGAATACGTGCGATATTTGCGATAGCTAATAGCCGGAAGACTGAGTTGGAAAATCCACCTTTATTGATTATTTTTTTAAATCGGTGTTAGTAATTCCCAATTCCCAGGTATATAGTAACGACCGTTATTATATAAGATTTTGAAAAGGAGAGGAATTATGCTTGAACTGACGCAAATTCTGGTGAATTGTGGGAAGACGTCTTCCAAGAATTTGGTGTCCGAAATAAAAGTGTCGCGAGGTTGGACCTGCATGTGTTGCGTCCTGTATTACAGCCGCTGCATGGGATTTTGGTCCCTGACCCCTGGTCGATGGATTGCAAGAACGAGCAAGCGCTCAAGGTTAGACAGCCAAGTTGAGAAAAAGAAAGATAAAAAAAAAAAGTTGGAGAACCGAGGAGGTAAAAAATGTAAAGAAAAAAAGGAGGCTTTCTTCTTTTTCTAGAAACAAGTGTAGATCTACCGTCTTTTCTTCTTTATCACCACGTTGACCCCGAGCCCGCCCAAACTAGACCACACCAGCTTGTTGACTGTTTTGGGAAGTTTGCGCCCGTAGAGACACTGATCTACCAACCACATGCCGACAATAAACTCGGCCTTATTAAGTGTGCCATCATTTCGGCAATCCACAAGCTCCCAAATCGCTTGTAACGTCTCGCGTGGGAGATTGCTTCTGTTCCAGAGCTCCTTAACCACACTTCCGTGAATAAGATTTTGCGTGGTGACATTATCGATGCCATGCAATTCTTTGATATCTGTCGGATCAAAATCCACATTAGTGCTGGCAGAAAGTTTAGCTGCACGTTCAGAAAATTTCTTAGGAAGCACAGGATCTTCTGTCCGATCGCAGTCCACGCCAACCAATTCCGTAATAACACGATCAAGGTAAAGCCCTTTGTTACTGACCCATAGACCCTCGTACCTTTTGCGCTGAGCATCTGAAATGACATCCAAATCGCCGTGGTTTTTCCACGGTTTGTCTTCATTAAATGCAGTTTTCTTTTCCTTCCGTTTATCCTCCTTACGCATTGTCGTTCTGAGCTTAACAGGTTGCGACGTGTTCGATAATTGTTTCGAGCTTCGACTTTGCACTGGCACAAGTCTTTCATCAATTTCGTCCTGCTGCAATTCTTCCGGGTCGTAAACAACGCCGGTATCACGCTGCTTTTTCTTCTTCGAGAAAAGACCCTTACGATGCAGTTTTTTGGATATCCCCGGGAAAAGCGGGAATTTTACGCCCTCTGATTCGTCTGTATCGATATCACTAGACTCGATACCCACGCCAACAGACTCGATATCCAGCCCCGAAGTGTCACGCAAGGATTCGGAATCATAGGAGATTCCTGGTGGTTTTTTGCGTCCTGGTTTTGTGGGTATATCCGGTGATTCCCCTCCTGTTCCTGTTCCTGTGCCTTCAATTCCTGGAGATAATAAGTTACCAGGTGAAACGGAAAGTTTGGCCATACTATCGGAGGAGTTGGCAGCAAGTCCTCTGTCCACACCTTGAGACAGTAGTGGAATCGGAATTGGGGAAGGGGCATCCTGTGACAGTACCGCCAGCGGTTTTTTCAGGATTTCTGAGTTGGAAGTAGTATCACAAAATGAGAGTCGGAAGTTTGGCGTCGGCAGCGGCCTGTTATCATCTACAATATCATTATTGTGATTATTCTTAGTGTTGCGGAGGTGGTGGTGGCTAATATCAGAAGTATCCCCTCCACTATTGATATTTGGCCCCAGATTTGTATCCGAAATAACCAGCCCCACAGATGATTGCGACCGGCTAGCGGCGGCAATGTTATAAATCTCCCCTGAAGAACTCTGGCGGCTGCCGGGATTTGGGTTTGTTTCCTTATACAATTCGTCGCACAGAACGCCATTCAATGATGCTGATTGCGATAGTAGGCGCCGCAGGTCCACGCTTTTACGGAATTCATTAAGCGCCAGCTGACTCTTGCGCACAGCATCTTTCGAAGTGCCGCTTTTTGACTTGGAATTGATCAGCTGACGGACCTGATCAAGCATATCTTGAGGCCGGGTACTTGGCGGTGATTTAGCTCTCGGCGTGTGGCACGAGAGATCCTGCAGCGATACAGACCCCAGCCTGGGGAGACTAAAGTAGTCCACACTCCCTGTAGCGCCGTCATTAGCCGCCAGGGGCGGTTTCAGGCTCCGCTGGCCCGCTTTTGTGCTGCCATTTGCAGGCGTGTTTATGTTGCTATTTCTTCGTGACACTGGACCAGCACGAGATCCAAAACTCGCTCCGGAGCCTGGAGTTGTTCTTGTATGCGGTTTTGTACCACTCCCGCTCAGTCTGCGCCTGGAGGTTGAAGGTGTAGGCGGCCCAGGAGGACTTTGTAATCTGGGGGTACCTATATCGGCCGACATGGGTGCTCGTGGCGTCGAAACTTTTGGCTGCGAGGTGGCCACATTTGTGTTGATTCGAAACGATGGCTTGCGCTTTTGCCCCAGCGTAGATACTGGCGCTTTCGTGCCCAGAAAAGCCGCTGAAGCTGCTGCTTGGGCTGAGCTCATAATATACAATTGTGCGATAAAGTGTCTTGAGAAAGAAAAAGAAAAAGAATAAAATAAAAAGAATAAAAAAAGGAGCGCCAGGAAGGATTAATGGGAAATGAATGTAATTGGCTTACGGGAGAGTCACGTTTTTAAATGGTTGCTTGTGTTTAAAATAAGATTTCTTCTTGTGGGTGGCGTGGAATTTGATTCTTTTTTATATTGCTGAACTGGCCCCATATATATTTATGTCTGGCTAGTCTCACGACTCACGACTCGCGACTCACGAGAGCCTCACCTTAGTGCAATTCCATATTTAGCTGCGACCCCGAAGGCCCTTTCCAAAATACAGGAAAGACATCTTGCCCTGGTGTATGTGCACGTCCAAGTGATGAAGATTGCTGTAGTTTAATTGCAAAAAAAGGGAGGAGAAAAAAGGGAGAACAAGTCAAAATCAGAACGTCTTACGAAGTGAAGTGATTATCTAGAAGAAGAAAAAGAAAGATAAAAAAGAAAAATGTTGCTAGAGATGTTCCCTCACTTTAAAAATCACCCTTCATATTTCCTCTGCCTTAAATGTAAACAGCCCGATTGGGATTCTACAAGAGGCTGTGCGCGCTCGCAACAACAAGGCATTGGAGAAAAATTCAGCCATTTTTACTGCTGGACGGATTCTGAAGGAGAAGCATTATTTCTCAGCATCTCTCTTTTTAAAAAATATACGTTGGAGTTTACTGTGAATTCTTTAAGATTTACGGGTACTGTTATTTTTTTTTAACGAGTTGGATTTGAGAGTGATTCTGATAACTGAGATAATCAAGCCATTAATTTAGTAAAATGTATGCGACAGTCTTTCTACTTCTTAAATATTAAAACTTAGAGGCGCAGTTATTTTCCACGCAGAAAATGAACGAGTAAAGAAGTCCTCAATTATTTTGTTAGTAAGATATTTTTGAACTGGAATTCCAACATATTTTGCCCTTTTTGTATTTTATCCACTCCGTTCACACAAATTTCAGTGAGTGCCAACGATAGGTTCACGTGCCCAAAACCCACCTGGACATTGAATATTTCCAGATGGTCAGATTGTATGCTTTGCTAAAAAGGATAAATCCATCTCAGCAACCTCTCGAGAAACTCCCAGAAAAAAAAAAAGAGATTCCTTAGTTATTTAAATATCGCGTAACTATATCCTATATCCCTACTTTTTCTTACCCCTACTGGCATTAGCATTTCTGCCTCTGCCCACTCTCACACCACTGGATCTATGCGAGGTGCCAAATGGCGAGATAAAGTTATCAGCACTTCCTCCACCCACAAATTCTTGGAGCATTTTCTCGCTCTTACGACGACGCCATGCGTCCTCCTTAATTGCGTCGGAGTACTCACGTTGATCCTCGCGTAGAATCACTGGTTCCTGTAAAACCTTGTGTCTATTTTCCTTATTATGCTGGTGGCCCGCATTTCCTTGTCTTTTCTGGGTGTTTTTACTCAAGGGAGAAGCAAGCGAGTACACTTGGCCTCGCGTGATCCACTTCATGTTCGACTTCAAGTGGGGTGTCACTTTTCCCGTGACATTATCAATAGAGACGGCACATCTAAGCAAAGTGTCACCACCACATTTAGGACAGAAATGCTTTCTTTGACCCAGTTTGGGCATGGGCACCATAGTGAAACACGCGTGACAACGGTACATGAAATTCTTCACGCTCTTGATCTGTTTACCGGAAAGATGGTTCATAAGCTTCAAGCCAATTTGCATCAGCACGTTCTGGCACGCAAAATCGCCGGTGGAAATCGCCACTGAAATCGGCTCTTGCTTTTCAATTT